>NCVS01002698.1:0-14746 GCA_003055095.1 Goniozus legneri
CGTTGGCCGTTTTGTTAGCACTGGCAATCTTTTCTAGGGATTTGAATTGCTCAAAAATTAATTCCCTCGCTCTTGTGTCGAACAACTAATCCTTACGAACGTTTATCGATGTGTCAGTGATTATTTTATACGATTAAGTTCGGGGAACAATAATATTCGAATCATTAAGCAAGTCACATTACCAGTAAAGACCACTTCGGATTACACCGCTGGCTCATTTTCCAATACGATTTTCACCCGGCAGTTCGGCAATAGATGCCAATGGCTGAAAACCAATTTAATTGTCATTTCGCTCGACATCTCTCTTTTGAACTTTGGAGTGGCTCATACCTCTCCATTCGTTTAACGAATATGTAGGAGCCCGAGGAACTCGACCAATTCTACGAATTCGAAATTTCCAATGGCGTTCTAAATATCTAATCGCGTCGTAAAAAGTGTCGAAGGATAATCTATACCTGTATAATTTATTGTCGTGAATAAACGATAAAATTTAGCGATGTTCAATTAGAGGACGAACGTTTCAATTTATTTACGATGCGCTTACATTAGCGAAAAATAAAGTGGAACCTCGGTTGATATCGATCGATGAACGATTTCCTACGTCCAGCAGATGCACAATATGTACCCGAATAAATTCATATAGCACTGTGCAATTATTTCGATATGATCGATCGTCTGAAATTTCAGAGCCGCGAAATGATACTTTCCGTAACGTGATAATTTCATAATTCCGATTTCGACCGCTTACGTTCAAATTACCACCGAACGAGGGGAAATATTGTCGAAACGAGAAAAACGCGAGCCGAGGAATTTTGCGAAGAGCTGTATGTGTGTATATATATTATGTACGTGCCCACACGCGTCAGATAAAAACAACGCGGCAACGATCGCGATGATTTATCTATCACGCTATGTTCGTATTATAGCTTTGTTGGCATGATAAAGCTCATCCAGCGCCCCGGCCTCGGAATTCCACACGGAATTCCATTTAACGTTAAACGGTCGGAGACTCGGTTTATACGTTCGGTCACGCGTATATATACATGTAGTCGTACACACGTGTGCAGGTACAGAAACGAGATAGCACGACTGAATTATGTTTCCCGATCGCCGCCATAGTTCTATCGAGCGATAAGAGATCCCACGGATCAATTCGAACGTTAGCTTCGATAAATGGAAACAGGATTTAGCGTGACGAAAAAATTTTGATTTTTCATCTTCATTAGTACACTTACACGGGAATTAATAATATGTTGAATGTACTTTTGAAACAAATATCAAGTACATTCAACTGAATACTTGTTTGAATTGAAGATTTTAAGGGTGGAGTTCCGAAAAAGGAGCTCACGGTTTTGGAGTGAAATTTTGCACAGAGGTAGTCCTCAGGCATATAAAAAAACCCCCCAAGGGATTTTTGGCAGAAATGAACTGTTTGCCCCCTACAGCCCCCCAAAGTTCACCCCCCAAAAGTGATATTTTTTGAATATCTCGAAAACCATTTAAGATGAAAGAAAGAAAGTTGAAGAAAGTTGTTATTGGCGCCAAAATTTTTGTTTTTACAAGCTCTATAAAAAAGATATGTATCATTTTTTTGTAAAATTAATACTTTTTGAGTAATTTCGTTTTTTATGGGTTTTTGGAATTTTTGTCGATATCTCGAGAACCAATGAAGATAGAAAGTCGTTATTAGCGGCAAAATATTCGTCTCGCTCAACTCTACAAAAAACTAACACCCAATTACTGGAAATTTACTAAAAATCAGTATCGGGACGAACTTTAGCTTTTGCCTAAATCTCAGTTATTTAAAATAATCTATAAAGGGTGATTCGCAAAACACTAACACCCAATCACTGGAAATTTACTAAAAATTCGGTATGGGGATGAACCTTAGCTAACACGAAATATTGGATTCCTCGTGGTTCCAAGCTTTATAGAGCTTGTAAAAACAAAAATTTTGGCGCTAATAACAACTTTCTATCTTAAATGGTTTTCGAGATATTCAAAAAATACCACTTTTGGGGGTGAACATTGGGGGGCTGTAGGGGGTAAACTGTTCATTTCCGCCAAAAATCCCTTAGGGGATCTTCATATATTGCCAAAAACTACCTTCGTGCAAAATTTCACTCCAAAACCGTGAGCTCCTTTTTCGGAACTTTATCCGATTTAAATTTCAAATAATATATTTGAGTGAAGTCATAAGAGTTGTTTGAGATTAACAAATAACTGCTGCAGTTCACGAAATGATGATACGTAATTTTCTATAATCGTAAAAAGATGTGCCTCGTGCTAACGAAGCTCTCTAAGTACTCTTACGTAATACCGCGGTTGTGCGTTACAAAATGAGTAGCAGAAAGGTAGAGTGTATGCGTTTGTGCGAAAGAGAGGGAAATACGAAAGGGTGGCGGTTAATCTTAACGAAAGTCCTCGGTTAGCTCTCTTTTTACGAGGCTGTCAAAAAGTTTATACCGCGGCGGTGCCCGCTTCTAAATTATTTTGGATTTTTATCGCGCTCCATCGGCTGTACGCGAGACACGGCCAAAGTGCGCGACGGAGGCGTCGAAATAGAAGGCGGGCTTGTGGACAAGGCAACAGTAAAAACCGGTAGTGAAACCCGTCTTTCGAAATGAGAACGTTTTTACGACCGCGCAATCGAAGCTCGCTTCCGCGATTGTCCGTCAATTCCAATTCTTCCGATAGTAAATTCGCGCAATCACGCATCCATACAAAAAAAAAAATATGCCGAATCGCCATAAAACTTCGATGGAGAGAATTTCAATAAAAAATATTCGACACTGTTTTAATACTGCATGAATTCGATAACAAAAATATGCGACAACTTTCGCGGATTGATTCTCCGATCTGGCAGAAACATTTGTAAATGAAAAAGTTTCAATTGTAAGAATTTGAATCACGCGATCGATATACCGAGTCATCGTTATCGCAATTTCCCGACGGGAAGGATTTTCCTATCTCGCGTTATATTGCTTTACCGTGGGGTCGAAAGTTAATTCGCGCAATGTCGTATACGAGCGTCGCGGGGAAACGAAAGTATGTTTCACGTTCGCGTACATGAAAATACTTCACGAGTGTAGAGCTAGCCGGTGTAATTCGACTGAGCGATCGAGAAAAGCGTCGTTTTCCTCGTTACCGTACTTTCCATTTTCATGTGAAACAAGTATGCAAGGGTTGAACGTCTCGTGTATATTAATTATAATAGGAATGCGGAGTGGCGATAACAGGCACGCTTATTGCGTAGCGTGTACAGCGTATGAGATGAGGGTGAACGGAGGGGGTGAGTAAGCGAAGGATACACTGACGTCGTGGCACGTAATGCGGTACAGTCTGACGGGAGCAGTGGTAAAGGTCAACGTTGTGTCCGGCGTAATGAAAGGCGTACTACAGCTCGGTCCCGGTTATCCGAACTCTCTCTCTCTCTCTCTCTCTCTCTCTCCCTCACTCTCTCTTCTATCGTCCACTCTCTCTCCTCTCTCTGCACTGCCTTCCTAAGTTTGTTAATTGTTCAACCGTGGTATGCCAACTTGTGTAAAGTTTCCATAAACACGCCTAGTATGATCGATAAACTCGGTTGGGAGTGGTTGAAAAATATATATCGCGTATATTATGCAATTTGATTTCCTTCATTTTTTATTGAGGGAGATGACTGTGTTTTTTTAGCATTCTCAGTAAATAATTCAATTTTTCGATGAAAATATTAAAAAATTGGGTTGTGAAATTGCTTATAGGCATTTGAATTGCTGTGCCCGAAATTTAAAAACTGAGCAATAGCGAAAAGTACTTTGAGTAGTGATCAACTTTTCACAGGAACACCGAATTTCGACCGAATGTACGCGGGCTTACAAATATAGGTACAAAACCCGTCATTTAATTAAAAAAATAACTAACAATGATTATCAAATATCGAACGGAATCCGATTAAATTCCGATAAAAAATATACACATTTGGTTTCATCGAAGCAGCGGGTGCCAACAATTTTTTTATTTAACTCTTTTCATCCTATTTTCATTTACCGGTTTTACTTTTTGATCGTATTTCCACGAAACAAGTGAAAATATCAGAAATTCAAGGTTTGCCGTTGCGAAACGAGAATCGTTCGAATGACGTCTCGCTATCGTTCGTTGTATACTATCGAGATTCGCCGACGGATTACCGAAGAAGCTTCCGACCTCTCGGATAAATAATATCATATCCGAGTGTGCGGGTATGGTCTTGGGCGCGTGTGCGGAAAATACCTCGACGGGAGTTACGTCGCCTCGGATGAGGTAAAACTTGTAGAACGACTTTCGCAAACATGTGCGAGATAATCGAAATGAGACGACTGTAAATGCCACCTCCGATGGGAAAATTAAACAATCGCTAACGAAGGAGAAAGAGGAATTCTGCGCAAAAAAGAAGATTTTCGCAACAAAGGATTAAAGTCCGACGCGAGAAAATGAGATAGGCCGAGTAATATGATCCGCATTAATGCCGAACGTGCTCTCCGCACATACAATTATTCCCTTGTTTCGAATTTTTCTTCAATTCCATATTGCTTCGTATCTCAATTTCGATTAATTAAAAAATGGCGTGACTCGCTAGGCCAACGCGTGTGTAATGAGGTACATTTTCAGTCAAAAAGCGAACAAACGATGTGGGAATTTAATTTTTCAGGGTGAGTCTTGTTAAAGGTACGCCGATCGCGCGTCCAACGTTGCATATAATGTTTCATCGGGAGGAGCGAGAAGGTAGGGGTAGAGATGAGCCAGCGTCACCGCGTTACGTTACGCGCCGTCGGTGAATATCGATAATAATTATTAGGTTTTAGCGATAATGGATCCATTGACGCTGATTGGACACCCGGTAGACGGAATTAATTGATCCATTAGTCGAACGCGAGGTCTTTCCACCGGTTCGAAACGCCAGAGGTAGCTGCCGAGCGAGCGAGACGGATGGATATGGAGGAGCCGAGAGCACCGGGTTTTCGGGTCTTGCGAGACTCGTTAGCGACGTAGCCAACGGCGTACGATAATCACAACGAAACAACCCCCCTCCCCTCGCTCCCTTCCTATATCCTTGTAAATAGATAACGAAATTTATAGGATAAAGCGTGGCTGGGAGAAATGCACCGTTGTAAGACGAGATGTTATTAACACCGACGATGGAGAGAACGAGTGAGAAAGCGATGGTGATAAATTCTCGCGTTAACGTAGCCTGCTAGTGTGCTCTCGTCTAATTTCGATAGGTATGTTCAATTAGACGTCGAGTATTTTTATTTATACGCGCAGGAGCTTCGAGCTACGTCACGAGTAGGATAACAGGTGGAAGATTTCCGAGGGGAGGATAACGAGGCAGAAACAAAGTCACTAACTCTCTCCCTCTCTCTCCCTTTCTGTTTTCATTTTCGAGGACTTAACGTGCCGCGTTTGTAAATCACCTGGGCCTGGATCGCAGTCGCGACAATTTGGCCTTGCCACGCCTCGTAATATTAATGACCGTTGCCGCTGCGATTAATTACCGGCGACATACCGGTAAAGGAAGTAGACTGGCAGAGTAGGGAGCTATATAAGCGCGAGCCCCGTTCGCCCGAAAACGCCGACTTCTATGCCTCTTCTTCCCAACTCACCCCCACTCCATTTTACCCCTCCAGGACTACTTTCGAGCCTCGCGGCTGTCACGTATCTCTTTCTACTTTCTTTCTCTCTCTCTCGTTCGCTCATGACACTCCTGACGCTTATAAAGAGCTTCGTAATTTCAACCGACCTGTCACGAGATAAGACTTATATAAATTGTTTTGACCTGACGCGCGTCCGCCCTCCGGTGGTCAGCATTATCGCGTCATCGGAACAGCGAATATACCGACTTTTTTTTCTTCTTTCCCCTCCTCGCTCTTCTTTTTTCGCGTTATTTGACGTCGAGCCACGAGTACGCCATTCGTACGTGTGTCGGTGTAGTCTTCGCGGAGGAGGATCCTTTTATTGTTTTCGCCGTTGCCGGAGGGTATCATCCCTCCCGGCGCTCGTGCGCGTGAGCCGTTTCCGAACGAGGGACCCTTCGACCGCACACGAGGCTCTCTTCGTATATAAAACGTAATATACCGTAGCGCCGAATATTTCAATGTAAAATCAATTCCCTCGGGAGACGTAGAGAGAGTTGCGGAAAATGTAACTTACACTCGGAGAAATTTTACGTACGGCAGTGAAATTCTTAACGCACGCGCACACGCGCAATTACCGGAGCGAAAATCGCTCCCGAATTTCATCAAATTTTGAGGGAAATTTAATTTTTATGCGAGAAAAGTTTTACTCTAATCGTACGTGCGTTTTTTTCATCCTTTCGGTTTCGACGAACAGTCAATAATGGCACGCTTCAATTTGCTATTTTCGGCTGCGTTTTCCAACCGGTAGCACACCGCAGCGAGAATCGACGTTTGTTCACGAGTCGGGATTTTCGCCCGTTCCGCGGTGTTTGAGCATGATTTTACCGTGTGAAACAAGTTCGACGCGGCCAGAGAGAAATGGCTGGAAGAGTAGAAAGGGGTGCGCGATCGGGCGAGGTTGGAAAATGGAAGACAGCGTTGAAAGTTCGTCGATTTGGAGTTAGAAAATCCAAGTTCTTAGCGAGCGACGAGACGTTTCCTATTGAAAAGCTTTCTTTCCCTGGATTCGCACCTGACGAATCGACTTATCGCGAGTTTCGTTCTTCCTCTCCCTCAGGAGTGAGTAGGAGTGGGGAAGCTGGGGCAAAGAGAAAGAAGAAACGCCGAGAGAGAAACGTCGGGAGTAGGAAACGGGCGAACGAGTTTGCAGAACGGAAACGCGCCGTGAGTCCTCTGGAATAAGGATTTCCTTGAATAAGAATAGGAGCTCGTGCCCAAGGTCGTCGCGACGGAAAAAGAGTGAAAGAAAATGAAAAGTCCTCCTCGAATCCAGAGAGAGAGAGAGGGAGAGAAGGGCTACTGAAAAGCTCCTGAAGTGATTATTTTGCAGCTGCCTCGAGTAGGCGACTTTTTTTTCTCCTCGCGCAATTCTCATTGACGGTTCTGGATCGATACAAGAGCGATTATGCGGGCTCCAACGAGTCCATATGAGAACTTTTCCTACCTAACATGACAAATAGACGGGAATAAAAAGCGGTAGTTTGAAAAAATACAAATTGCCGATAGGTTTATCGTTAACAGAGCCGACGAGAGGGTGCGTCTTCGAGCACCGGGGTGGTTTCTTTGGCAATCGGGCAACCCTTCCCTTCCCCTTTACGAATCGCGGGCGGATGGATAGCCGGGGCGTTTCCGGCGGCAGTTTGGCGAAAATAAAAGAAACAATACGAGAAAGCCATGGGGGTCGAAGGTCGAGGCAGTGAAAGAGAGAAAAGCGCGGCAACATCACGTTCCGCGGAAGCACGCGCTTCCGCGCCGGAAGAGGAAGAGAAATAAGGCGGAATGGCGAGAGACAGCGAGAGGAGAGCGCATTCCGCACGCAAGCGGCCCTGTTTCTCGGAGGTTCGCCATCAGCGCGGCCGCTGCTGCTGAAACTTTCATGAGGTTCGCGCTCGCGCGCCCTTCCCCCCGATCGGCCGCTGCTTTTTTATTCGCGCGAGCGCTTTGCATTTTTACGACGCTCGGTCGGGTTATGCGAAGGACCGGGAGGACACCCCGCCGTAAGAAGCCAGATGGAGTGGATCTCGCGCGATCTCCAGATATATACGTATACTCGTCGGACGAATCGGATACGCGGAAATAGCGATCGAAACACGCGCCGAGAGGAATATACGATCGCTCGGGCAGCACGTGAATGATGTATAAGTCGAGTCGCTCGCGCGAGAGTTTGTATATACAAGCCAAAGCCGATATCGCGATAACGAACCCGATCGCTCGATCCCCGTAAACTCTCGCCGCGCCAGCGACACCGATTTCGATAACCTGCTCTAGGGATTCCGTTCCTACAGTATCTTCGCCCGTACGTTTTGTAAATGCAAATTCGCCGAGTCTTCCTCGGGCGAATAATTCACCCGGATGGATGGCCCTCTACGATTCTTCGCGTTTCGCGCCAATCGATATTTACACCGGTGATTGATATAACGGAGATATGCACTGCGTGGCCGAAACGAATGGCCGTTACGAAAATCAAAGTGATCGCGCAGGCGAGATTGTACGTGTCCTGGGTCAATCACGTCGAAACTCGCTACTCTGGTGATCGAGCAAGAACTCGTATTCACACAAAAAAAAACACAAAACGGCTGGACTATACGTCGACATTCAATTTTGTATCGATTAGAAAAATATTACGTTGTTCTGATTGTTTCAACGATGATTGAATCAACTAATCTATTTTTAGTTCCAACAAATCACCGACCATCCTCCTCTTTACGCGCGGCATTAGATCTTGTCTCAATTTCATGGTTTGCCGGGATCCGATCGCAAAACAACCTACCTGACTTCTCCCTACCTCCGCTCGGAGGTGGAAATTATTTCCACTCGATCTATCGTTTCGAAGCTCGGACCCGAAGGAACGAACGAAAGAGTAAGTAAAAGAAGAAGAGAAACGAATTTTTTTCCACTCTTTTTTTATCGTCTCGAAGAAAAGCCTCGTAGGCGCGCGTGTCAATCCCCTTAACGGTCACGATAAACCTAATAGTAGGGGTCGAGGGGGTGCCGATACATATATGTAACCTACATACGTACGTCGTACATATATATGTATAGCATATACCGATAATACGAGCAGTCGACGATCGTATCACGTTATCGCGTGTCAAGCGGATTGTGCGGTCTCTTCTCTTCTGGCCCGTAGGCACGTCTCGTGTTTTTTCTCGCCCCCGAGACTCGCCTTGATACTAAACGTATACTCGTAAAATTCATAATTCAAACCTACGCCAACTCGATCGCTGACTTCGCCGCAAATGCAAATTTCATCGATATTTTCATTTTATATTTATAAGAATTCATTATTCCGATCGATCGTTTTTATCAGTTCCGGTACAGCAATTTGTTACAATTGTTATGTTGTATTGCGAAACGGCTTAAATGTTAATTTTATCGAACTGGTTGCTAATTATCTCGGTAGCGATCGCAAATAAATAAACGAAAAAGATATAAATACTTCGCGGAACACTTTGCCAGATGGAATAAAACGGTCCATAGATTTTTCGCAGCCGGATTCTTATCGATTTTGGCGAAGTGACTATGACCGCAATAGCGTTCGCCGCACTTTACGGCTATCTCGCGATGCGAGCGCGAAACGGGGATTAATTCATCCCCCCGTTCGGCCTGGTCTTGCACGATGTAACGTAGATTCCACTGAATCTTTTTAATGGACCGCTGTAGTGAGCATTAACGTCAGATGCACCACACCACTGACCCGGTTTCTTGGATATGGATGCGCTGTCGGTGGGTATATTGTCTCTGCGTCGACCGTAAAATATCATCCACGATTTAGTGCACGACAAAGAGCCTCTTTTTTCGCCTTTTTTCTCTTCTTTTCTGCACCAGGGCGCGCATTTCACACTAAAAGACCCATAGCCCGGTCATATTTTTTTGCACGCCATACGCAGCTTTGGTTTCTATACCGTGTAGAGAAGAAGAGGTAAAGAGAGAGAGAGAGAGAGAGTGAGAGAGATCTTAGAAATATAATCGGTTTTTTTTCGTCTTCCGTACTATTACATCGATTCGTCGGAGACCAATTTTCTCGGCGATTTCCTAAATTTCTTTATCCGGGATTCTACCCAGCGTGTGGAGATAAATGAAGCCGAAAGAAAGCACTTCGCAACCGCAGATTGTCCGAGCGTGAGTGGACCGCGCGCCGGGATTACGAGTCGGGAATAACCGTTATCGAAATTTATCGTTTTTCGAAGGGATTTCAATTCGTCACCGAAATAATCAGAACAAATTTACTCGTGTGGAAAAATGGCCCTGGTAGGGATAGATAATGCCATACTACGTCGTATATATTTATATGTTCTTCTACCTCCCATTTTCAAGAATAAAATACGAGTAATATTATATCGAAAAAGAATCGATTTTTAACAATGAGTAGTGAATCAAAATTGTTTTGTGAATTGGTAATTAGTTATCGGACAATACAATGAATTTTCGAAACAAGACGAGACGACTCAAAGAAATACTTTTGATTAGACGGGTAGAGAATATCGTGTATCTGGGCTTCTATATCAAAAGATTCCAGTGATTTTATTTCCGTCTGGATTTTCACCATCGCAATTACCACAGCGCTCTGTGCGACGTTTCTTTTTTTTCTCATTTTGTTCGCCCCCTCTCGTTTTTTCGGTGTGTGTCCATCGACTGTGGCGCATTGAGTTAATCTCGTAGCTACTGGAATCGCACATTCGTCGAAAAAGTGCCCAAAAAAGCAAAAGAGGGACCCGCAGCGCGAAAGCGCACGGGCACGTCTGTGTGCGTCTGTGTGCGCGCGAGCGTCGAAATATAATTCGGTGGGAGAGGAGGTCCTGTCGGAATGGAGCGCGTAAATTCGTGGCCCTCCTATAAAATTGATGCCGCGCGAGAAGCAAGAGGCACGCCTGAGCAACTCTGGGTTATAACGGTGGAAAATGTTGAGAGAAAGAGAAAGAGGAAAATACAAAAAGAGGGATAGAAAAATAAAAATATTTTTTTTTTATAGGACGAATAAGAGAATCAAGGAAAATGTACATGTGTGCTAGAAAATCGATTAAATTAATAAATAAAAATAAATAAGTACAATTTACGAGTTAATATAGTCGATAGTTTTACACAAACTCTTAAAAAAAATTGAAGAAATATTAATTGACTAGATTTCATGAGCATTTCTCTAATTTTTTTAGATGTTTTTGGAAGCATACGTATCGTTAAGTGCCAAATATTTTTCAGTCGAAACTACCAGTTTTGTTGGCCGACGTAAGTTCTACGTTTTCGATCACCCTCACATGTTTTTCGGCTCTCCGCTGTAAACTGCCCATTTCGTAAGGCTGATCGTTTTTCAGCCTCACCTCTGTCTGTTTAGAAAAGTTCACTAGTCCGTTTTCTCCGTTACCAGCGCGAAGTGCGCATTCGTATTGCTCGGAGATAAAAACTGGCATGAGCGAACGGTACGTGCATAACGCGTGAGAGAGAAGCGTCGAAGAAAAAAGGTTAAAGAGGCGAAAGGTCGTCTTCGGTTGAAAGGTTCAACCGACATGGAGGTAATGAGACCACAGTACATTTCAACTGGCATTCATAAAAAGGTCGTCACTGGAATACTCAACGGGGCGAACTCGCGATCCAGGCGAGTAAGCTTGAGCAAGAAATTAAGAGAGAGAGAGAGAGAGAGAGAGAGAGAGAGAGAGAGAGAAAGAGAGAGAAAGTTCCTCCAGGCCCGAACGGTTTCGTTTTTTTCCCGTTAGCATCTTTTTGCAGGTAAACGACGAACTCAGCAGTGCAGGTTTAACTCAGCAGTGTGCTAATCGACGTTCTTATTTCGCCTTTGTTTCCCTTCGAAGAGGTGAATTTGAAAAACCGACTCTTGACCTCTCGCAAAAAATTAATAGCGTATTCGCACGGGACGCAATCTCGAGACGAATCGGAGGAGAAGAAAGAAAAATATCTTTCGATATTTCATTTTTGTCTCGGGTCAGAGTTTGTACGTAAATTGGCGGTGATTTTATCTCAACCCTCGTCGTGCCTCCGCGATTCCGAGTCTTCGTTAAAATGTATATCCTTCACGGTAGATTGAGTCCGCGAGTCTCGCAATATGTCCGTTTTCTCGAAAGAAGGGCAGAAGGGAATCCGCACGAGTCCGCGTAGAAAAATAAGAAAGAAATCGTCGAGGGAGGGGGTAGGGATTCGCACGTTCCTTTGTTTTTTTTCTCCTCATCTCATGGGCTACCGTAAAGAAGAAAAAGCGAGAACAGAAAGGGAGGAGAAAAAGAAACGAAACTTTTTCCCTTCGTTCGGATAAAACCTCAACGAAAGAGGACGGTCGTTACTCAGGGATGTACGAACAAGGGGAGTGACTGTAGGTGGAGAGAAAGGAACGCGGATGGGAAGTGGATTGGAGCGTGCAAACGCGGAAAGAAACGTCGGACAGTTGATTTTCTCTTTCTCCTGACCCGGAGGATAAGGAGCGGTCGAAGGAGGCTGACCGAGAGTGAGAGGAAAGCTATATCCTTTTATTTCGAACACGAGCTTCTTGTAATTTTCTGAATTTTGAGCTCGACACGAACCCCTAGACATTTCCTATCGCGGAGACCATCAGTCTCCAGAGTTTCGTTACCGGTAATCAAATCCATTCGAAGAGATTGTCCTTGCACGATTTACTTCGGTATTTTGACTTAGGATTTGAATATCAGATAGGTTCGATAAAAAAATACCTAAGAGTAAATGTTATGAAATGAAACATCGAACAACTATAAAAAATAACGGAGAGAGGGTGAAAAATTTATCAAAAATTTTAATTTATTAAAAATGTCGAGATAAATATGCCTTATTTGATGAGATGACATTTGAAAAATATAATAACGAGATCATTACCGATTCGACGAGAGAAACGAATAAGGTTCACCTAGAGAGTGGTAATTTTTTGTTCGTCTCTCCATAAACTTTAGTCAGGTTATTTCAGCATGGCGAGAACGTGAGAAAAAAAACCGAGTGTAGAAGGAAAAGTTAAAAAAAAAATGAATAGGGACTCGACCTGGATTCAATGCTGGATTCGAGTTTCGTCATTATTCTCCCGTCCACGTTGCATCCTCTTCGCTCTTTCTGGCTGTCTCCTCTCCTTGCTCGAAACCGCCTATAACGCTCTAACGTCGTAAAAAATTGGAAGAGAATTAACTCGTCCTCGGCGCTATCGCGGCCAATCGTTATTTCTATCACGAGCCAGACGAGAGAAGGGTTGTTCCTACCCCTAAAAACTTTTCGCCGAGCGGTGCCTATCGGCCTAGTCGACCTCGCCGAATGCAACGCAGTGTTAGAAATTGGAGGTAAATTAATGATCGAAGTCTGGAATCTCCGTCGAAGCTCCCCTTCAGCCAGCGGTCGTTCGGTAGTAGTATAATTACCGATCCTACGGGGAGTTGCATGTACTCACGGAGGTCTGGCTCCGCGAGTGTGCAACGGGGAAGGGTAGAGAGACGCGAAGAGTAAGCTCCTCGGTAGCAGCCACTGCTCCTGGCGCACGACTCTCGAAGAAGGAATTTAGCCAGAGACCTCTCCTGTAATTTCTCGTTCATCCCTTCGCAAACTTTGCGGTGTGCCTTAGGTTATTCCATGGGTAGAGTCTCAGAGTAGTATATGTATATTGCGAGTGAGGGAGTGTATAAGTGTGTGTGGGTGTTTGAGAATGGCGAATGAGGCAAAACTGGTTCGTCTTGATGCGTGAGTCTGGCCTGTTAGTGAGGAGAGTGAGTCGCGAAGGAGTGAGTTCCTACCGGTAGCCTCTCTAGCGAGCTAGGTGAGTTATTGGCGTTACGTTAGACGTCACATGCAGCCATGTCGGGTCGAGGCTACTACACTCTCTCCCTCCTTCCTACTCTTCGTTTGCTACAGCAGCCTCCCATCTCAACGAGTGAAACGTGAGCAACCGTCAGATGCAAGACAAACGCCTCAATCTGCGCTCGACAACGTCCTTCGCCTCTTGCCATCAGTGACGTCATTGGTGCTCTTTGTCATTAACTATCATCTTTCTTGAAATCTATTTTTTTATACAAAAACAATTCTTTCTCTACTTTCCTCGTGAAATGAAACAATCCGATACTACGTATTTGTCTGAACAGTTTGATCTTAAAAAAGTATTCTTCGGTATTGAAAACTATTAGAACGACCTTATCAACGAGCGATCGGAATCTATTACCCGGAAGAACCATACGAATGCGTTCCGCGGCAAGACAAATGTCTTTCTCGGTAGAACAAAAAACGTCGAATGATATGGCGTCGCATTACGTGATTTTTCGAAAAAAAGAACAAGTGCTTACCGAGAATGAGAGAAAAAAGGGGAAGAAGGAAAACGAGTTGAGTTATCACGGTATTGACTCCACGGTATACGTGGTATGATACTCAAGCGACACGCAACAATGTGAGTAATGCATCGCAACGCGATAGATGAATAACGCAAATGGGTAAGCATTGAAACGGTACTTTTTCTTACGCGAGGGAAGGAGGAGAGAAGGATGAGGCAGGAAAGAAAAAAAAGCGAGTATAGCGAACCTCTCGCCCCTCAAGAAAATATGTCGGGTATCGTAGTCGGTGGCGCGCGGTATCGATACTTTGTCAATGGAACTCACAACCAGCTGCTCGAACTATACCCACTTCCTATATACGCTATAAGAATTTATTATTTTCCTCGCTCTTTCACTCTCCCTCTGTTACGCATTGCCATTTTTAACCATTGCCCGCGTCGAAAGGGAAAAAGCCTATTATTTTTTCTCCACTCCTCCGTCTTATGAAATAAAGATATCAACGGAGGTATAAAAATTTATATTCTTGCATCTCGCTTCTGTTTACGATACGAGAGAAGAAATTGTACATGAATGCATTTATACACGTACACGCGCTGCTCTTTCTCTTTCCAGCGAGTCATTTTAATCAATAAATGCCAAGAGAGATCGCAATGAAATCAAATTTCGGAGGATAGATCGGAATTCGGTCGGTCAGGTAGCATGGCTAGAGCGTAATTTTCCAACCGTCGGAATATGACAACTATTTGCCGCACGAGAGGAGCCCGCTCGTTACGTTAACCCAGTATATATTACGTATATACAACGATAACACTAGCGAACCAGCACACACAC
>NCVS01002704.1:0-31364 GCA_003055095.1 Goniozus legneri
ATATAACCATTTTTTGCCTAAGGTGCCCATTTTGCCCCTCCTTCCCTTATATATAGAATAGACGCACCTCGGTTAACGAACCAGGCTACTTTTTGTCGCCCTTTTTCGCGACACTCACGGATATCCAGATACCGAGAGCTGGGTCCGGCAAACGGAACGAGAAGAAATCGGCACGCGTATAAAAACTGGACAACGCCATATACGAAAAGGAGACAACGATAGCGGTGTACTTACGACTTATTTTACGCAATATACGTGATCGACATTCATTGATCAATTCAATAGACAGGAAGCACTGAATGTGCACCTGTGAGCCGGTTATTCGACCTGAATTTTTCCCGAAACACTTAGGACGTGTATTAAAACAGTATAAGGGTCAACTAATGTAAATAATGTTATTCCCGCATTTTCGAAAAATGGAACCTTTAAAAATTGTACTAAGTTGTACTCTATTTGTACTATATTGCATGAAACCCCTAAAAAAAGATTTTAAAAATTTTAATTTTTTTAAATTCTACACATTCTTCAACTTACATTGTACACATTCAACTAGTATCGAGGAGCTCTTTGTCGCACTGGAGTTTTCGTTGGCTAAAATTGCGCATGACAACCCTTTGTGAAATGTCGAGGGTAGTTTATTTATACGTATTTTTTGTTATTCAGATGAACGGGAGGATGTACAAAAGAAGACCTTTGCCAAATGGATCAATTCTCAACTTCTCAAGGTATTGAAATTGCTACTCCGGTAGACAACAATGCGATAATTGTTTTATATGAATGCCATTTTACAGAATCAACACGAACCGATAGCTGATTTATTTGTCGATCTGAGAGATGGAACAAGATTGCTGGCTTTGCTGGAGGTTCTTACTTCGAAAGTTTACGTAAGAAAATTTTTTGAAACAGATTCATTTTATCTATTAGTTACGTTTATACGAAAAATTTTATAAGAAACAGGAATCTCCTTATCGATATGATGAATATTTTTATTGCAGAAACGAGAACGCGGTCGCATGAGAGTTCATCATCTTAATAATGTGAACAAGGCATTGCAAATTCTCGAACAGAATAATGTAAGTATACATATAAACGGTAACGAGAAAGATGAAATTTATTTAGTCGGTGACGAATAATCATTTTCTTGTGGTAGGTAAAATTAGTGAATATTAGTAGCAACGATATCGTTGATGGAAATCCGAAATTAACACTTGGTTTAGTATGGAGTATTATATTACACTGGCAGGTACAGTAATAATTACTACAGTTTTCAACATCTTATTTTATTGATGACAAAAATCTTTAATTTACCACTTAATAAAAATAGGTACATTACCACTTGAAACATTTGATGTCTGAATTGCAACAAACAAATTTAGAAAAAACCTTATTGGCGTGGTGCCGACAACACTCACAAGTACGTATGAAATAAACATAAAAAATATCATTATAATTCATATAAAAATTTAATTTGTTTAGAAATATCCTGGAGTCGATATTAAAAACTTTACAACATCGTGGTCAGATGGTTTAGCTTTCAATGCTATTATACATAAATTTAGACCTCATTTATTCGATTTTAATAACATAGCCCGTAAGCATCCAAACGCTAGACTTGACAATGCCTTTCGTCTTGCGCGGGATCATCTTGGGATCGAAAGACTCTTGGATCCCGAAGGTAATGATTTGTGAAATTGATAATAGATTATTTGTTATGAATATTGCTTAATTTACAGATGTTAATACATCGGTGCCGGATAAAAAGTCTATTATGATGTATGTTATGTGCCTTTTTCAATCGTTGCCACATTCTGGAGAAGACATTGGCGACTTGGATATTTCAATTGCGAGTGAAAGTAGCCCCGTCACAACGCCTAACGCAGAAGTATGTTAAAAAATTAAAAGTTTGTTATATATTATTCATTTTTTAAAATGAAAATTGTTATTCTCAGAATACACTGTCGTTCGCTACTTTGGGGATGCCAGCGTCGAGACCAATAAGTCTCGCTACAAATGTTTCAGTGGAACTTGGGGGTTACCAAGTTGCGCTTGAAGAAGTGTTAACATGGTTATTGGAGGCAGAAGATAAACTAAATCATGTATCTAGTCCGGGATCGACATTAGAAATATTAAAACAACAATTTCACGAACATGAAGCTTTTCTAATGGAATTATCTGGACACCAAGATGGGGTTGGAGCAGTTTTAGAGGAAGGTGCTAGGTTATTGGCTGATGGCGGATTGCACAAAGACGAAGAGCATGAAGTACGCGTACAAATGTCATTATTGAATTCTCGGTGGGAAGGTCTTCGAACTCGTGCTATGGAGCGACAAAGTCGGATACATGAGATATTGATGGAATTGCAGCAACAGCAGTTAAATGAATTGAGAAATTGGTTAACGAAAATGGAGGATAGAATTTCTCTCATGGCTTCTACTGAATTGAATCAATCGTCGATAGAAGAACAAATTAGACAGCTCGACGAATTAGAAGTAGACATTCAAACTCAGCAAGGTGTAGTAGACGGAATGCGCAATATGGTAGTAGTAGTAGACGAAGAAAATTCTGAAGTAGTTTACTCTCAAATGGAAGACCAGTTATCGGCATTAGGTGAACGATGGACTCATATATGTCAGTGGAAAGAAGAAAGACGAGAACGTTTAAAACACTTGGGTTCTGTTTGGTCGAATATTAACGACGATTATAAAAAACTAGTTACATGGTTAAATGAGAATGAAATTACACTAAAACAAATGGAAGCTAGTCCGGCGTCAGAGCTTGGAGAGGTACTAGAACGAATTAAAAAATTGAAAATTTTGAAAGCTGATATGGATAGAAATCAGAGTAAACTCCTATCACTCCAAGAGTCAGTTCAAAAATTAGAAAATCAAGGAATTTATGTAGAATGTACAGATATCTTAGAAAAAATAGAAAATTTACAAGATCGTTGGGAGGCTGTAGGACAAATTATGGAAGTTCAAAGCCAAAGGGTAAGACTATATTTGTATTAACGTATAAGTTATTATTTAAATATAATATCAAACAGTTTATATTTTTATGTGCAGATTTCTAGTTCCGGCTTCGAATTCGATTTGAAATCTGGAGTAGAATCCACGATTGTTACTGGTAATGAATGGATGAATGAATCGGTTATGAGTATTGCGTATAAAGAAGAAATCGCGGCAGCTTCTCATAGCGACTCCAAGAAACGTCGAATTGATAATCCTCATAAACATGAATTCGAAACTACACTACATAATCTTTATAAGTGGCTTGATTACGTTGACTTGGAAATTGGACGTTCGGAAGGAGTGTTCGATGAATTAAGTGTCGAAGAAAAGAAAGTCGTGTACGAAGAAACTTTAGCTGATATTGAATCGCATAAGATTGAATATGGAAAAGTTTTAGAAGTAGGTAATCAATTAATCGAAGAATTGAGAAAAGAAAATGAATCTACAGAGGCGGAAGAAGAGAAGATAAAACATTTGCAAAATTGTTGGAATGCCATGAATAGTCGTCTTGAAGAAATAAAAAGTCGTATAGATTATCTCGTAAATATTAAGAAATCCCGTGCTGAATTGGAAAGTCTTCACTTCATATTAGATGGATATACAAAATGGTTTGAAATAAATCGAGAAAATACCCAAATTGAACTTTTTAGGGTAATTAATTGTTAATTATTTTATTTAACTGGATATATAAAATTCCATAAAAATCTTTTAAATTCGTTTCAGGTGAAAATCAAATCAATGAAATCTCATGAAGACCGTTTGAAGAGATTGACAAGTAAAGTCAGAGATTTGTTAGATGTCGAAGCTAATGTTCCAGAAAGTGAATCACTTAAATCTGACGTAAATAATTTTGTCGTTAACTGGGAAAAATTATACAAAATGTAAGCGATTTGAAAAAAGTAACAAAAATGATTTTCACTATAATAACCGTTGTTTAGGTTGTCGGATCGTCTAAATGAATTAAGTAGTATTGATAAAACACCACCGCAAAAATATATTGATGGACTGTCTCGTCTTTCGTCATTTATAAATAATATAGAAGGTGTTTTATTATCGGAGCACGCAGTAATGTCAGACGAATTTACGATGGAAAATCAATTGAAGAAATATCAGGATATACAGCATTCTTTAACGGAACACTATAATGATTTTAGTTATGTGAACACAGTCGGTCATGAGTTAATGGAAAAATTGAAAGGCGATCCTCAAAGTAAACAACTCAAAGATGATCTACAAGATCTCAATACCAAGTGGAGTGATATTCCCATTATACTGGAAGAGAGGCAACAAAACCTCAAAAAAAGTATATTATTAGAACAATTATTTTGAAATATTATTAATTTTTCTTTTTTTTTTAGATATTGAATCATTAAAAATATTCAATAAGGAATTATCAGATTTGCAATTTTGGTTGAAAAATTCTCTAACCCGTTTAGAAGAATTCTCGAAAGATAATACTCAAAACGAAAATACTGAATTCAAATTGAGTCAAGTTCGGTTCTTTTATCGAGAAATCAATGATATGAAGCCAGAAATCGAAATTATACAAACAAGAACGAATAGATTACTTGAGAATTCTGAGCCTAATTTCGCAAGTTTATTAAATAGTCAATTAGAAACCGTATCACACGAATGGAATAAAATTGTAGATGGAACTAAAAATTTAATCGATCAATACGAAAATGTTATAAGGAAAAACGATAAAGTATGTATTTCTAAAATTATTAAGCTTTTGCAATTCTTTTGGAAAAATGTCATTAATTGACACTATTAAATATGTTTAGATTTTGAGTGGAATTGAAGATTTCACAGACTGGTTGACGAGTTTAGAGAAAGAAATTCCAACCGATACTCAGATTACTTCTTCGATTGAACTATTTCATGTACGTAGTAAATACCAAATGTTAAAAGATAAAGTCGATAAGCGTGTCGAAGAATTTCGTAACTTGAATGAAGTAGGAAATGACAAATTACTTAGTTCAGAAGGTTCATCAGTGCAAGAATTAGGAAGGAGATTCACATTTTTAAATGCACGATGGACTGATGTTACAGATCGTATATATGAAAGATATAGGTACTTACAAAATGCTAGTCATGAATATGGGGAATTCCGCGCATTGGTGGCACAAGAAAGCGATTGGTTAGATAAATTAGATAAAAGATTGAAGAAATCTACCAAAAATGCTGCGGACGCAGAGGAAATATCGGAAGAATTAGATGTAAGTATTTCTTTTACCATCGAGAGATATTTATTATTTTTGCAACATTTAATTTTCAATACTGATATTTAGGATTTGGAGAATTATATTCGTAATCGAGCAGTTTGTAGATTTGAAAAAATACAAGAAATTGGTAAACAGCTTGTTGAAGGTAATATCATGGTACAGTCAATTCAGTCTGATGTTGAAGCATTAACCATACGATGGGAAAATTTAAATAAACAGGTATGATTGAAAAAAAAAAAATTAACAAAATTTATACATATATACATATATATAAAAACATGAAAATTTTATTAGGCCGGACAAAGAGCTAAGTTATTGGAAAGATCTGTTAAACAAGCCCAACAATCTGAAGGACGTATACTTGCTCTTCAGCAATCATTAACACAAGTAGATTCAGTGCTAACTGCACGACTCGATTGTGACCTTACAGCTGATGATCTGCCAAATGACTATCAAGTGTGTAATATTATTTTAACTTTTTTTATATTCGTATGCACATCTGAGATTTAATATATTTTTATATTACATTTGCATTATTATTGTTGAAGAAACTAACGGAAGAAGTTGAACATCAGCGAGCAACTTTGCAAGAAATGGCAACACAAATCGAGTCGTATAAAGCTGCTGGAAAACAGGAGGCAGCTCTCAGGCTTCAAGAACAAATGACATTGATCGAACAGAAATTTTTAGAAGTGCAAAAGAAATTCCAACGTTTCCGCTGTCATACTAATTTAGAGCCCCGTTTATCAAGAGCTATGCGTGAGCTCAGGGGTATAGAAGAAGCTACTTGTTTATTAGAATTGTCGTCGGATGATCCTGAAACAATTGAAGGGCAACTGAAACACTGCTTGGTATAATTCTTTCTTCGTTCATACTATTTTTTTGAATTCATTTTTAGAAATTATTTGATTTCAGCGATTTTATCAAACATTAAGTGAAATTAAAAGTGAAATTGAAAGTATCATAGTAACAGGAAGAAAACTGGTAGAGGATAAAAATGTATCGGATCCAAATAAATTTTCTAAACGAATTGATACACTCAAGGAATTGTATAATAAGGTATATTTATTTTAAACAATAAATTATTATTTAAATGATAATTCTATAAATTCTTTAGCTGGGACTTCAAATAACTGAATCTAAGTCAACATTAGAAATGGCATTGGAATTGTCACGAGATATGCATAAAAATATTTCGTATGTAAATATGTGCGTCGAGAGTATTAACAAAGAATTAGATAATCAGAAAAATATGTCTGATTTACCTGTTAATACGATATATGTTCGGGTAAGATAATGAACTTAAAAAATTTTGTACAACTCATGAAAGAATTATTCATTATAGGAAACTTTGTTCGAAGTAATGCCAAGGCTTAATAATGTACGAGAAAAATTATTAAAATCGCTAGATGAATTTGTGAAAATCTGTGATTTGGTTTGTTCGGAACAATTGAAAGAAAGAATAAATGATATTAGTAATAAATTAGAGGAAACTGATAGACGGCTCCGCCATCGCAACGGATTAGAGGTACATTCAATAATAAATATAACTCAATAACTATTTTTCAAATATTTCTTTTTCTAAGGATGAACCAAATGTTGACGAAATAAACGCGTGGCTCTTGCAAGTTGAACAAAACTTGAACAAATTGGATTCGGTACCTGTCGATCAATTAACTGAATCTCATTTCAAACAATACATTGTACGTAATATTTTCAATGTTTTAGCTATTTCAAACTGACACTAGTCTTCATGTCTGTTTAACATTGTTTTTCATTTTTCTGTTGACATATTTAGGCTATACAATCAGAAATTGCTGAAGCTAAACCAAAAGTCACACAACTACAACGATATGCCTTCTATCCTAAAGTTGCAGAGGTTTGCAATAAATGGAAGGGAATGTCTCAGAAAATACAAGTATGCATATTGAATTCAGTATTGATAAAAGACATTTATATTCTTGTCACTTTGTACTTTTCAATGTATTTTACCCATTGCTTATTCATTGACTGCTTACAACTTGCTTAACATTTTTAACAACTGGAATTTTTCAATTTATGCTTATTGTTATATATTTTATTGTATATTTAATTAAGGTGAAAATTCTCTTATTATAGCTTTATGAATTTTGCCATAAGAATATTTTTTACTTATGTTAAAAAAAAGCAGTGTATGATATGATTTTTCGGTACTATCCAAGAGGTGATTATACATATAAATTATTACCACTACAAATAATGGTATTGTCTCTCCCCTTGACTTAGATGAAATTTCGTGTAGAGAAACATCAAATTGAAAATACGTCGTTCAAGATTATATATATATAGATCGAAGGAGTACATACAACTTGAAATTTATGTTTTGCATTGGTGATGGATAGTTGTCGATATAATTAACATGCATATAAATATGCATTGTCATCAAAGTCAAGCCTCGCTTAATAATGTCACTCGATTAACATTGCTCTTTCATCTAACTACCGCCTGTTCATAAAGATTCTGTCAAGTATCATATTTTCACAGGGACGGACCCACAGAATCACAGACTCTTTGTTAATAAGAAATACGTTGACTGATACTAAGGGGAGAGACAATTTCGGACACAGCAAACTATCCAAACAAGCAGATCAGGTTTCAATGCAGCTTGTTAAGAAAGACAACAGCGATCTTAAAAAAGAAAATAAATTAACGGATGAAAATGAAAAAATATATGGCATAGGATATCTCAATCCCGCTTTTGACGAAAAAAAATACCCTAATGTTTTAAGTACACCCCAAAGTTCACCAATAGATATTCTACACCGGAGTAGAAAATCCTCAGCAAAATCAGAGAAAAAAATTGTTGAAATAAGTAGAACAGTTAGGCGTCGGTTAGATATGAACTCGATACCCGACGTAGTAAAAACATCGCAAACTCAAGCTGCTCAATTTGATGATAATTCTTCGCCATCTTCCGATGAACAAACGGATAACGGGGATGAATTTTTCTTATCTAAGAATAGCACTTTATTTTCGCAAGTTTCTAGTAATACATTAACATCGTCAGAAATGAAATTTTCTTACCCGAGAAATTTTCAAGTGAATCCATTTCATGTAGTTGAAGTGAAAGAAAGAGAAATTATAAAATCAGTTGCATCTCCAAAGAATCGTGTTATATTTCAAAGTGCTAACGTTAGTGTAAAACAAACACCACAAGTCGTTGAAAGGGTAAAAATTATTGATGATAATGAAACAGAATTGGAAACAATCCACACTGATTACGAAAATCAAACGATTGGTAAAAATAAAGAATTAGTTTCTATTTTGAAGAAAAATGTAACATTGGATCATCCATGTGCGATGAAAAGTTTCAAAAAGTTAACATTAAATTTAGATGGAATCAATGCAAAATCAAATACAATGCACGCAACACCTCAAGATCAATTTTCTGTGAATTTACAGATAACGGATAGAATAAATAAATTCGAAAAAACTAAGATATCAGCATGGAAAGATAGTGAAAGTGTTGCTGAATATTTGATATTAGACGATAATGAAGCAGGAACTTGCCCAAGTGGTGTATGTAGTAACGCGAATAAAATGGTAGAAAATGCACAAAAGGTGGATGATTTAGGAAACTTTAGTGTAAGAGAAGTGATGTATGAGAAAAAAACCGAATTCTCACAAACTTATGAAATTTTTGGAAAAATTCATCCCGCTGAAAATGAACAGAAACAATTATCCACCTTTAAGCAGATTAAACATTCATCAAAACCGGATACTGTAGAAGATTGCGAAAGTTTTTACGGTAGTGATAAAGAAACAGATGATGTACTTATTTTTTCTGACGATACAGAAATTGATATCGGTAGCTCGAGTTCTGAAGTAGAAGATGCTAATTTAGAAGATAACATTGAACACCTCTTGGATAAGGTAAATTCATGAAAAGCGATTACCATACACTATAGGTATTTTTTGAATGATGCAGTGATAGCTAAATTTGCAAGAGTATACGAGTCAACTGATTAATCAGAAGAATTTCCTTACGTAAAATCATTGTAGACTGAACTATTATCGTTATTTGAGATTTTCTTTTTCATTTGCAGGATAAATTAGAAAAATCGTCCAAAAGTTTTCTTCATAGAACAGATACAGATGGAAGTGAGAACAAAAAAATGTCAAAATCCACGATATCTTCATCTAGAACGTCATTAGAGAAAAATATTTTAGAATTTGAACAGTCTGCTCAATTAATGCTTCGAAGAATGGATGTTATGTTAATGACTATTGGCGGTATTAACAACGAGAAAGATCCTACGAAGCGTTTAGAGGTTTGTGATAAAATTAGTAAAAAGTATTATTCATACAATTATAAATTGATTTTTAAATAGGTACTGAAAGGTGAAGTTAGTTCGTTGGCACCCGATGCTGCTGCATTGATCAGTAAAGGAGACGGACTTGTTATGACTATTCATATTAACGATCCTAGACGTGCTGAAAAAATAAAGAATGAGCATCAAGATAGGTTACGTAATAAGTGGCATCAAGTAATGACAGAAATTGAGACTAGGCGTATTCAGGCACAAAGGGCCGAAGAAGCGTTACGAGAATACAATAAATTGATGGTAGAATTCGACGACTGGTTCAGAGAAGCTCCTTTGAAATTGGAACAAGCTAACAACTACGAGGGTCAGTTGGAGTCATTTACCGAAGAATTTGACGTTAAACAAGCACAGATACATAAATTCAATGACTTGGCTGCTGAATTGAAAAAACTCAATATCGGATATTCGGAAACTGCTCGTTATGCTGTTAATGACAAGTGGCAAGAAATCAGTTCTCAATTCAAACGATTCAGTGGTAGCAAAGACAAGCATGTAACAGATAAGAAAGTTGAGCTGGTATGTAGAATATTATTAAACTAAATTGTTTAATTTTTTTTTCATTTCGATTCTCAACTTTCAATATTATATCTCTTTAGGATACCAGTAATACAAGTCCGCAAAATTTTATTTTGAAAATAAATAAATTGCGAGACGCTGTGACGACAATCTCAAAATCTTTATGTTCAACGCCGTTGAATGGTAAAGATTACGAATCATTCGAAACCCAAGAAGAATGCTTAAAGAAAATTTGTAACGCACTAGGTATTTTAAAGCCAAGCGTCGATGAAATCACGTATTATTGCGAGAACGTAATAAGATCGTTGAAAAAAGATCAAGCTGATCATATTCGACGATTGGTGGATAAATTACGAGACGAGTGGATATGCGTTAATAAAAATTACACAGAAAGATATAGCCGGTGGAATAAGTGCATGGAAAAATGGAAAGAACTTCATAATACTTGTTGGACGTTCTCCGAATGGTTAGATAAAATTGAAGACGTGCTAAAGAGATGTAGTAGCGGTGCACCCACAAAATCAACAAAAACAAAGATATCCGAGGTAGAACAAGAGATATTCAGGATGCAAAAGATTAGAAATAATATTACTCTTTCCCACTCGGAAATTGCAAGCCGCGCTTCTCACGAAGATATTGCGGAATTGCAAAAAAATATTGAAAATATAAATCAACGATGGCAAAATTTGGTATCGGATCTGAATGGACGTAAAGAGAAGTAAGTAACTATGAATAGTATAAATACATACGTACACATTTTCATCAAAAGTATGTGCAGTTCTTATGTTAGTTTGTCGACTGCATGTGGCAGAACTGGCTTCGTACGAATTAGCTATTTCAGTTGCAATCTGCCTTCGCGACTGCAATGGTCATACTCGGAATAACTTTTGTAAACGTTAGATTCTTCCTGAAATAACTTTCAAATTTACCTTTCCGTAGTGGCTCATCAAATCGTTTTAAATCGATGTATTTTTAATAAAGGATGTAGACGCGATATTTGATTCATCGTGATTTAATGTTTAAGGAATTTCTCGATGGAACGAAAAGTTGGTAACGATAGCAGAACTCTGGAGGCAGCGTATAGTGTAGTCGAACAAATAGAAACGTTATTACATTCTACGGCAAATCCGTCGGATGAAACTTCATTATCAATAAGGTTATCGTTGATTAAGGTAAGTTTAATTTATATTTCAATTATAGCACTTGAACAATGTAAATGACGAAATTTGAAGTTTTAATCATTGTACTTGCTAGAGAAAATTGCTATGTGTTATTATTGATCTATCGGATAAAACTACTCCTAATATTAACATCTCTACTAGTCGAAGTGTGCCAAGATATAAATAGCTTTGAACTCGTGGCAGGAATTCTGTATACACTCGAACATGCGCTTGTTTTCTTATGGATCAAAAATATTAAAAAAATGATTCTACATGTATTGCAGGCTAGAGAAGAAGAGATCTCGTCGAGAAAAGAGACTATACGCGTTTTGTCAAATAAATGCAATGGCCACCGTGGAGCAGAAGAATATAATAAATTACTTTCTGATATGGAAAAGGTACTGTACTATAAAAACTACTAATATGCATGAAGGAATAAATTATTTTAACAAATAAAATTTTATACATTAATTAGGCTCATTCGAATTTATCAAATCACCGAGAGTACGTAGAGAGTAAACTTGCATCTTTACGAAAATATATAACGAGTTTAGATGGTATAATGGCATGGGTGATGGAGACACGAACGAGATTGAATATCTCATTGGACATGCAGCATCAAGAAAGATTCAATGCCTTAAAGAGCATCAAGGTAAGTAATTGAATGTTATTTTATATTTAATCAATTATGTTAATTGATATTAATTTTCAGTCAAGCATCGACGATCGTAAAATGGAAGTCAAAGATGTCTTAGAAAATTATACAAATTTGGAAAAAGAGTGCGAATCGGCAAAACAACCAGTGTCAGTTGAATTACAGGTAAGATAATTTCAATATTCAATTACATACAATTTTATACAACTATGATTAATCTGATACAGGAAAAATGTAATAAATTACGAGAATATTGGCAATTTGTAAAATCCAATAGTGAAGAACAAAACCTTCAAGCACGAACAACACAAAAAGGTAATGTCAACGAGTTTCTTTTTTGTATTTTTATTTTCATAGAGTTTTCACTTTGTTTTCTATTTTACTTTACTGAAATTTTGTACTATAAGTAAGATTTAAGTACAGATTTTCTTGTTTAATAATATCTTAATGGCGCGTTGGAAAACGAGATAGTTCGAACTAAGCGGAGCGAAAGCGGTCAAATTTGTAATCCGACGGAGAGGGTATGGGGGAGGAGAGGAGGGGCTATTAAGACGGGTATAGTAGTTAACGGAAGCCGGGAAGGCTCTACTAATAGGCGAACTGCCCACCGCAAGAGTACCTTTATCTCGTCTAACTACCGAATCGTTATCGGCTTTTTCATTTTCGTACTAATCGTAATTCGTGCAAAAATGATATAATCGCTTAGGTGGTACGAACAAACCTATTAATCAATCGCAAGCAATCGAGATGAAGTGATCATTCCGGAACAAGAGGACGGAATCATTTCCGCCAAACGCGCGTTCTCGCAAATCAAGTTCGGAACGGTCCAGCGAATTAATGCCCAATGGCTCCCGATGGGCCGGACGGAATTAATCATCCAAATATTCGCTCTAACGCGTCTGTCGATAGAGATTCTTTCTTGACGACACACGATCCGAGACTCTTCTCTGAAAATTGATACGGGCGAAGGAACCTGGGAAAGATTGGTCTAAATAGCAGGCGTAAGAAAAAGGGGCGGATGTAGAGAAATGACATTGACCGCGGGTGCCGTTTTCCGTCTCTCCTTGAGCGCGTGTACGCGATGCGCTTGCGTCAACGGCCGGGTCTCGTCGACGCTTTTCGCACTGAAGGGGGACGGTAAGAGCCGAAGGGTGGAGGTGCCCGAGTACGAGGGTAAAACACAGTACAGCCCCGGACTATCGCGGGGCAACAGTGCATAAAACGCACACCAGTCTTCTATTCTTCATCCGATTTTCGTAGTGTTTTCCTAGTGTCGAGTGTCCTATCAATAGAAAGTGATACGAGTCGATTTCTGTAATCGAGTCGAGTCGCCGCTATCGGATATTTCAATTACCGGTGCAGCATGAATTCATTATGAGTTGTGTTTTGTAAGTAGAATAACAACAACATAGATACCATCTTCAAGTTTCTTGTAGTACTCGTTGTATCGAGTGCAATGTACCGGCTGAGTCGGTATTTTCCACTGATTTTTTCCAAATCTGAACGATATCATTTCGCAAAATATCTTTTCTTTGTATTGATTCTATCAGCGGGAATTTTGAATATTTGCATCTTTCGTTTCGTTTTTTAACATATATTTACTTTTTATGCATACAAATTTTACAGGCTGTTTCTATGCACATTCATTTTTCTCGATTTACCGAAAATAACAATTCCCACGTGCATAACGTATTCACAACCTATACACAAACATATGCTGTTTTAAGTCGGTCATCTACGGCTTTCATTTGGAGAATCATTTATTTATACTTTTGAATATTCAAACCATCGGTTGTGAATCTCGTTATTGAAAATTGGCGATGGCTATTTTTTTTAAATTCTAAATTTTCGTTGAAATTTTTATTTTGACTACCAACGATGTGTGAAAAAACTCGTTTGCGCTGTATGGAGGGCTAATTCGTTAATAGGTTTATTTTCTTTTCCTTCTTTTTCGAAGTAGAACGGGAACAATTCACGTCACGAGGTAAACGTTGGCAAGCGCGAAGCTTCTGTTCCGTATGTGGAACAACTAAGAATTGCCCCCTGTTGCTTTTAGTTGATGAACTATCAGCGCTTGAATCTTCTTCCGTCGGAAATTCCAATATTCATCCGAGCAACGACCGAGCTCTTGCGCAGTTTGTTTTCTGTATAACTTGGCGAATAATTTAAATGAAATCTTATCATCTCTTTACCTCATTTTCGTACTTTACAGCACCGGTGTAACTCGACGTTACTCGTTAAAATATATTATACGCTCGCAATTATTATTATTAAAGCGCAACCGTATCGAATACTCATTAACTCGATTGAATAATATCGAACGCAAAGATGACGAAAAATGATATTCCCTTTCGTATGATAATCCACCGAACCCCCTATCGCTCGTGAACGGTCCCACGTGCGGTTCGTCGAATCAATACTCGCCTCTAAACTCCAAATTTTTCGCCCAAATTTTCCGAATAACAATTTTTCTCCTATCGAACTGAAATAATTTAGCATCTTTTGCCCTATGTACCTCGCAAGTTAAGAGTCTGGAATTACTAGCGCGATAGCGATGTATACATAGCGAAAGAGGTAGCTTCTCGCGAGTAAACCGGTATGGCTACGAAATCAATATTTACTCGATACACAGTTCGCTATTCGCGATGCATCTTGCTCGATAAGTATTTGCACCAGCTAGATCCAAATTTCGCTTATTCCGTGCTCCCTTATCAGCTTCAATTACGACTCCTCGCGCAGTTTAGTTATAACAGCTTTCGTTATTTGCATACACATTCGGCGTACATAAAGACGACAATAAAAGAGTAACAAGACTCGTAAACTAAGAGCGCAATCTACCCTACCGACTAGAAATTTGCTCTAAAAACGAGCAGGGTAGAGAAATACGTACTTTTTGAACGACGCGATAACGCTCATTATGCAAATTGCCGTATTGAAACGAGTTTATTTTATTTTTTTTTTATTTTCAGAAGTGGAAGAAAGCGTCGGTGCAGTATCGGGGGCGGCGGGTACAGCTGGTGGGGCCCCGCGGGGAACTACGCCGTCCCCCGTTGCAACCAGCCCCTTGGACTCCTCCACTCCCGTAGACGGATTCGATAAATCGCTACTCCAGGTGAGACGAACGTAGAAACTCGCCCGTACCATGGAAACGAGAATTCTCGGAGGAAAAAGATTTCTAGGCGTGTTCGTCGGTCGAGAACGAGAATGGAAAAGAGAACCTTTGTTTGTCGCGTGTCAACATTTTCCCGTTAGCGAGAGCGTCTCGTCGACGAGTATCGCGAGCACGCGTTTGTTTGCTCGGATCCTCGAAACCGAGAGCGAATCCTTTAGCGGGGTAACGATCTCTCGCGCGCGCTTTTCATAATTAATTTCACGTTCCCGATCTCGACCTCTCGCCGAGATAGATTTCTTACTCCCGCGGAATTTCGTCTCGCTGCAGAACTTTTTTCTCGATAAATTTTCCGAGCTTGGCATATTTTTCTTACAGATAGACGATTGGTTGACCGTGGAGGGAGAGATGTTGCGTCAACAGACAGTCGTAGTCGGCGACGTCGATGAAATACTTGAGCTTATCGACAAACAGAAGGTAATCCAGGCGAGATTTTGACAAATCGTTGTTGGTAATGGTCGCAACTTATCGTCCGGAGAATTCGCGGATTGCAGTGCTGCTTGATAAAAGAGCGTTCTGCTTTAACCGCTGAGACTCGTCTTGCCGACTAATCCCCTTCACGCCGCGTTTGATTTTCGAGCGAAAGCGGTCTCTACTCACGAGGGGTTGTTCGGTACCGATGAAAATCATGAATGTAGCTCTCGAAGTAGCGAGAGAAACGAAAATCGATAAACGCGAGCCCACTCTTCATACCTTCCGATCGTGGATGGGTTTGCCGTAATTTTGTATTCAGATCTCGGCTATATTCGAAGGAATTTTTCGTCGTTCGAAAATCGAGAAGAATTCGAACGTCATTCGATGAACTGAATCCATTCGTCGGAGTTGTGGGAGTTACTCTCTTCTTTCACCGTTCCGCGTTCGCGCGCCGTAGAATATCGATCGTTCCTACTCCTCTCCGCATCAACTTTGTTCCTTTACTCTTTTTTTCTTCCCCTTCTATAGAAAAGCCCACATTCTTACATACGTTAATAACTCAAAATTGCTCTAAAAGACCGCTCGTTAAAAATCTCGTAAATCAAAACTAGTTTAGAATTCCAAAGAAATCGCTATGAAAAATCCAATTGTAAATTAAAGCTTAAGCGAGAATTCGACGAGTCCGCTCTATCCGCTCTCGAGCTCTCGCTCTTTGAATCGCTAAAGCGCCAGAATCAGACGTACCGGATTCTTTAAACTCCTTCGTTGTCGTTCCCTTTACGAGATTCTAACATGAATGGAGGCACTCGTAATAAAACTCTTATAAGATATTTATTCGATGGCGCAATGCCAACTTGTTCCGTTTCACCCTCATCTTCTTTTCAACGCGTATCGCGACGCGTGGGTCTCATACGATTTCACGAGCTACCGCTGACCCGAAAGAAACGTGCGCTATCGATTATGTCGCTTGTACGTAAATAACCGCAACCCTCTTTGGTACACTGGATCTAAATATAATGCGAGCTAGTGGCCCGTTGTCGTCGACCACCTTGCCCGCACGCAAGCTACTCGTATTCCGATTGACCGTGTCGACGGGAAAATCGGAAAACCGACGTCCCGATGAGAATCGATATCCTCCCCATCAACGTATCTTTCAACGACTTCTTTTCTCTTCCAGACTGTTTTACGAGAATTGGAACAGAAGAAACCTCAACTCGACGAATTGGTTCATACAGCCGGCAATCTACGAGCAGACAACAATCGTCAACAACTGCACGACAAGGGTAAGTAGTCGAAATTTTCCTGTTTCGACAAGAAGGAAGATGGTTGCGATAATTTCACGTCATCGATATTCCGCGAGTTTAGAACTCGCAGCTCGAAAACGGAGAGAAAGAGAGAAAGAGTAAGAGAGGGAGAGAGAGAGAGAGAGAGAGAGAGAGAGAGGGAGGGAGGGAGGGAGATGACGCTAACGATTTTCTTCTAGACAAATGAGTCTACGGTATGCGCATCGGCATTCCAGGCCGCGACGCTCCAGCCTATTTGCTCTTATTTCAGCTCTTATCAAATTCCTCGTTGATGCGCAAAAATACGACGGTACTCTCCGGTAACTAACATCGAAAGCTCTATGCAACGAGGCCAGCCATTACTCAGACTTCCTCGCGCGATAATACAACAATTAAAGTCCACCAGCTACTCGGCACGGAGTTGATCGATCCGAGAGTAGACGGCGTAATAAGTAGGAAGAGCGAGTCGGGGGAGGGCAAAGCGTATTATATTTGATCATTCATTAACATAGAAAGACGACGTAAAAGGAAACGATGCCAGTAATTACTAGTCTCTTTTTCGCACGGCGCGTGGTCGCTGCTGTCCGGGAGTGAGAGAAAGAGGGACGCGTAATGGCGATGGTAGGGTGTCGGTGGTAGTGGTGCTAGTGGCGGCTGGTGGTGGTGCTGCTCGTGGTGGTGGAATCATCGATGCTCGCGAGGGGTGCGGCAGTGGAGATGCTCGCCGGCGCCGCCACCGCCGACGCCGCCACCGCCGGCGCCGCCATCGTAGCCGCCATCGTTGCCGGTAGCGATGCTAGTAGTGGTGGTGTCGACGACGCCGACGTAGTCGCACCGTACGCGAGGCCGCTCCCAGTCGCGGACGCGAGCGATATTCACCGTGAAATAACTCCACCGCCTTTAACGAGGAGAGCACCGAGCGTCGCGAGATCCTCGCCGACGAGATGAAAACAAAGATCGCGAGTGATCGGGGGTAGTTTTTTGCCGATCGGAATTGATTTTCCTTTCCCCGCTCCGCGTCGTCTTCTCCCTTTTTTTCCGCTAAATACCGGTCTCGAGCCTGCGCAAAAGGAAAAACCGGTCCACGCCGGATTTGGAGTATCGATTGTCGATTCGGCGTACCGAGACTACGCACGTCGCTCGAAAGGTCGCTCGATAGACCGATGATGGACCTCGTAAAGCCAACAAGTGTCTTAAATCAACAAGTTCGCTCGCGTCACCCATCGTCTTCGCTCGACGAATTAGCCGAATTTGGTGCTACGCTCGTTCAAGGGGGTGTGAAAAAGTGACGTGCACGTGGCGCAACCGACCGAGCCAAGGCGTACTCGCGAGTGCCACGAACGCGTGACTACGCATCTCGATGATGTCGCAGCAACAGCAACAGCAGTCGCAGGCCCACTCGAGTCCGGGCGTACCGCACCTCGGCCACGAGATTCACGGACGTGGCATTCCCCTGCCCGGCATGGTGGGCCCGCGTACCGTACACGCTGGCTCGATAATCGGCAACCCGATTCACGGTTTCGTCAATCCTCTCGGCCCGAGCGTTCTCGCTCGCGCACCGCTCGCTTCGAATGTCCAACCTCACCATCCGTCCACTATTCTCTCGCAAGGTATACGATCTCAGAACGACCAATACTCTCTCTCTCTCTCTCGTACTCATCCTCACGATATTCGCTCGAAGGAAACGAGAAGATTCAGTTGCGAGGACACGCGACGTCCCAGGACTCCCCCGGCGCTGTCCGTCATCGACGCGAGTCGGACGTCTCGTCGGGTATGCCGTCCAGACGCTCCTCGACGGAACTCCGAATGACGGAAGTACAGTCCTTGGCTTCCGGCTCGCCGGACTCGCGTCGTCACGTCGACTACGGATCTCCCCATCAGGGTACGTCGTGGACTCTCAGCTCTCGACGGTCGAGTCGGTGAAACCTGTGAAATTAGTGGAGTCAATGGTGCAGGGAAGACTGGCTACGGTTGTAAAACAACTTGAATATTTATCGAACCGCTGGTGTAGAAAGAAGAACGCGTGGGAGGAAATGATCCGTCCGAATGCGCGATTAGAATAAAAAAGACTAATAGCCAACTTTAGCTGTTTACAACCAGCTGAATTATAACAGCCGCAGTCAGTCTCCCTTATTTATCGCTGCTTAAACGGTGCCTGTTAACGGCGTTACGTATAATTTCGATTTCACTGATTCAATTTGAGGGAGTGACGACACGTGTCGATATCGTTTGTATTCCCGTTAAACGAACCTCGGAGGATGGTTTTAATTTCCCGCTACTCGAGGAAGCTGACAGCGCTCTCGTCGGCTTGGCACGTGCTAACGTGACCGAGAAGGGGAATGAGTCTTTCGTCATTCAATTTTCTTAGTTTTCAAACGGATGATATGTCAATTAAAAAGAACAGCTGACGCTGAAAATGAAAACCCCGGGAGTGCAATGTTTTACGCTCTCGGCTAGTATTTCGCTGTCGGGCGTGCTTAAGCCGCGATTTTCCACTCTCGACCACCTGCCACTTTCTTACTCTACTAGACAAACTTGCGACCCTTATTCTTCTCTCTCTCTCTCTCTCTCTCTCTCTCTCTCTCTCTTTTCCCTGCTCTTTCGGCGAGACTTGTCGAATAAGAGGTAATAAGGGATAGAACGTTTTGGCGATAGAAATTTTATTCAGGTAGTGTTTTGTAGAACAATTATTTTATCGATGAAAAGGTGATTGTCGAAACTACTAGATCTCTTAAATTGGATTAATTATTGAAAAATTTGATGTAGCAATTGTTTGAATATGAACGAATATGCGTTTTATTTACTAAATGAATTCTATTTCAGTCGCGAGATTGCGAGAACACTGGGACGAAACAAATTCGCAAGTGATGCAGAGAAAAACGCAACTGGACGCGATGCTGGGTGACAGCCAACGGTACGAGGCGAAGAGGGTAGAAGTGGAAGCTCGTCTTGCTCGTATGGAAACGAGACTCGAGAAAATGCGCGCCGTAGGCCACACCGCCGATGTACTCGAAGCGCAGTTACGGGAGCAAAAGGTAATTGATATGGCTTCTATGCAGATAAAAATTTTACCGTTTCCAATTAACCGATATTTATCGTTTTTTTTTCGTATTTTTAGTCTTTCCACGCCGAACTTCATCAGTACAAACACCAGATTGAGCTCTTTAATCAGCTTACTCAAAAATTAATAGCCGTTTACCAGCAAGACGATACAACGAGAGTAAAGAAAATGACCGAGACGATTAATCAGCGCTACGAGAATCTGAATACAAGGTACAAGATAGTTTCTATTCGAGTCGGTATTTTCATTAACGCTCGCTCCCCTAACTTAGTATCATCAATCGTGGAAAACTGCTGCACTCGGCGATGAACTCGCTCCACAACTTCGACCGCTCGTTGGACAAATTCTTGGCCTGGTTGAGCGAGGCGGAGTCTTCTATGGAGGGGCTGGAGACCGAAGCCGATCGAATAGGCGGACGACGAGACCAGGGTGCCCTCAGACGACCTCAGCGACAGCTCAAGGTAGGACTCGCCGATTTGACTCTCTTTGAAATCAGTTCGTCGACCCTTCTCGTCTATTAGCTTAGAACCCTGCGAAGGCAGGTTGCTCTCGATCGAAAGCCCACGCGCATGCGCTCTCGATTCGCTCAGATGGCGCCAGTATTCCGCCGAGCGAGGGCTCGATAACGTAGAAAAGGGTTGACCCCCTCGGAACGTCGGATATCCGTTTTACCGACGGAAAGTACAGAGAGGCCGGGAGGCCACCCCCCAGACTCGTGTCGATAACGTTATCCTCTACTGGATAATCAGCTTGGGGGATTTGGGTCAATACGGAAGCAAACTAGCTTGCCGTTGACCGGTGAAATTCTAGAGGGCCTCTCGGGGAAGGACCAATTTGACGATGCGATGTAACTCGTCTCGTCCCACTCCCCCCCGCTATGGATCATTCATGCGAGCGCGTTTATGTGTGCGGAAGGTACGACAAAGCGCCCGCTGTATACTCCGGAACGATATCAGCCCGTATGTCCTCGGCAGAAACTCCCTTTGTGTAGCGTAACTGTCGCCTAACGATCACGCTAAACTCTCGTCCCGTGGAAACGAAATTTTTTCTTTAACAGACTCCGTCCTGAGGAATTCGTTGGAGTCTCGTGCGGTATTTATACCGAAACTCCTTTCTCGGGTCTATGTTTTATTTAAATTCCCAACTGAAACGTTCGGTATTGCGAAGAAGCGGCGAATCCACGCAGAGATATGTCGAGAGAAAAGGAGATATAAAAGAGATTCAATTACTCAAATTCTAAACTCAAAACTCAACCCCGGCGCTTCCGATTTCGCGAAATATCCTCTGCGCGAAAATCCCTTTAGCGATCTTGAGAATTCGAGTCAAGCGAAAAATCCGCATAATCTCAGTTCGCTCGTCTCTCTTTCGTTTCCCTCCCGAGCTTTCTCGGAACGAAATTCCGAAGTTATCTCAATTATCGTTTTTCGTTGAAAGACAGAGTTCGACACCGCGATTTGAGAATATTTTTACTGCATTTTTCACGCTTCTGCGACTCCGCATAGAGGGAGAGTACAGAAACGTCTTACCGTTTTCTTAAACATACTATCGGTATTTTCTCAATTTCCGTACCCGTACTCTCTTTTATATTCACCGTCTCGACTCTTACGGTCGAGATTTTTCCTCATCCATCACGCGGCTCTCCTACGACACTAAAAACTCGTAAACGCTTGGAGCATTTCTAATATTCGCCATCGCGTAACAAAAATCGATACGCCAGTTTTCACACTCGGTCTCGTCGAATTTTCCCCCGATTATTTATCGATTATTTATATCGGAGGGCTTTTTCTCGCACGGCGGCCGCCGCGTGTAAAATATATCGAGGCTAGCGTAGAAGGCGGACGCGCGCGTGCTTCATATCGATAATAAAATTCGTTAATTCACCGGGTAGAAAACCGAGACGGTACGTGGCGAGTAAAAAAGGAAGATGAATTTCCAGCGGTAACAACGCGAGCGTTTTTGACGTTACGAACTCGTCTCAGGGTGGAACGGAGTTCCGGGTGAATGCGGGCGATGAGGAATGGAAGGGGGAGGTGTGTGGGTAGAGCGCTGGCGAATATCAAAGAGTAGAGCGAAAAGGGCCCGGACACGTACAGCGTGTAATGAAATGCACGTGAACGTGATGCGAGCTCGATTAACGCCGCGCGCCATGTTTTCTCCGATGTACTAGACAAGGTTATCGGATTACGAGAAGACGCGTATTTCCGTCCATTAATTTATCCTAATAGGTGAATCATTTATGTTCGATCGTCTAGCGTGGCCTGTTGCTTGTTTCCGAGGAAATTGCGCCGGAAGAAAAATTGGAAATCTCGAGAGAAACTGCTAGATCAGCATTGACGCGAACGACGTCTCTCGTTCTTCCTCGTTTCTCCGTGTAGTTTTTCTCTCGATTCCGAGGCGGTTCGATCACCCCCCGAATGCCGAGGGACACGAAAGAGGTGGAGGGAAGACTGTGCGAGCGAGAAAAAAGAATTGGATCGTTTCTCCGCTTTACGCAACAAAATTGCGTCCTTGTCACTCATCGTTCGCCTTCGATAATCGAGAATTCGACGAATCTCCCGTCGCATTTTTGCATGATCCGGCCGCGACGCGTTCCGAAAATCGAAAGAAAGGACAGCGAGAAATTTCAAATTGATATTTCCTGGATACCCTATATTTGGTTATTAATCGTATAATCCGATTATGAGTTCTGGAGAAATATAAAGTGCGCAAGAAAAAGTTTGTTCTGGAATAGTCAACGAAGCGAGAATATAACTCTCTCGTCGACGGATATAAAGTTAGAATTCCCTTACAGTTAGCGAACATTCGAGGACCAGGGCCACTTCGAATTGTCGCGAGGATTGATAATTATTTTTTCTTCCTCTCTCGAACGATATCGAGCGATATGGAGTTGTCGAGAGTGAAAAAGTTGCAGAAAACCGGCTGCACGTCAACTGTTTTACAACGCGATCGTGAATTTCAATTCGTTCCAGAATGATAATTGAGAGGCGCCATCTAGTTAAGTTCTCAGGGGAGCGAAAGAGAATTTCAATTAGGCTTTAATGGACGATGCGAGATTACCGAGGGTTTTAAATCGTTCAACGTGTGTACCTTGCACGCATCCCCCTTCCTCCTCCCTCTCTCTCTCCGATTAGGATTTCTTTTCATCTTTCCGCGCATCTATTATACTCGCGCGTAATTCGGTTATTCTCTTGGCGAGTTTCTTACCTTCGGAGAGCAGTGTAATTTGCGCGGAACGCGACTGATCCACCGGAAATGCTTTTCGCGGCTCGCGTTTACGACGACGTTCATTTCTCATTTAGGAAGCTTGCCGTTTGCGTGCACAGTTAACGTACGCCGCTAACGAACCCATTGTGGTAGCTTGGTCAACGTTTGTTCCTCGTCCCTACGCCCGCGCCCACACCCCCGTCTAAAGCTTTAACGCTCCTCGACTGGCACTGGCTGTGCACGCGAGAGAACGAATTTTCCAAAAAAAAAACCCTCGAAAAATTACTAGCGATTTTCAATTAGAATGTTACTCCGCGGAATGGCGCGAGTGCAGTTTCAATTTTCACATTGGATTATCTTACGAGTTCTCCCTACTCGTAATTACCCCTGGCTTTTCATATACGAGAGGGTTGCTGCTCTCTTGGCTATCTCTTCTCTCCTCCTCCCATCCTTCCTTCCTTCCTTCCTTCCTTCCGTCCTATTGCTATACCATCGCGAGTTTCTCTACAAAATCTCAGCGAAATCCCTTCTTTTTCGCTCCTTTCTATCATTACGAATTTACCAACATTTTCGTGTTCGCCCGACGCCTCCACACTGCCGTAAGAATTGAATTATAATTTTCCATTTTAAAAGAAAATCTCTGACGTCGTTTAATTATTGATTGTTCGACGCGGAAGGACGGATGGAAGGAAGGGAGAAGGAGGGGGGGGGGGGAGTGTACGAACAGTTCCAGCGTAATTTAACGTCTTCCCGTGGATTGACAGGTGCTTTACCTCGCGGGATAATACCTTTGGCATGAACCTCGGAAAATTCGTGGAAATAATATAGATTAACCCGGAAGGTGCATTTTTTCCTATCGATATTTCGCATAGCTCGTTCTAATCCATTTGTTTATCGCCCGCTACGCACGTTCAAGGGATGAATCGTCGAGTTTATCGGTAAAAAAGCACGTGTCGTATATTCACATCGCTTTCCGTAACAATAATATCGTATATGGGTTAAACCGTGGAGCGATTATTCCGCTCCCGGAAGACTCGGGACGCGAGAAAAAAGGAAAGTAGGGGAAGAGTAGGAGGAGGAAGGGGGGAAGGGCATTTCTTGGACATTGATGCTTATGCGATGTCTGCATGCGAAATAGAGTAGGGGGAGGGGGAGGCGGGGGTGGTTGTTCCTGCGGGAGCTCCCTGAATATATGTCAGTCGAGAAGCTGGTGTAGTGGGGAAGGTTTCGGGGCGGGGGTGGCGTCGGCGTCGACGGCGCAGTCGGCTTCGGCGCAGGCGTCCTCTCTCTCTCTCTCTCTCTCTCTCTTTCTCTCTCTCTCTCTCGCTCAGCCGCTCTCTCGCCTCTGCCGGCCCCCGAATCTCGCTGTATATTTTCAATGTGGTAAACGGCACTCCGCCCTTGGCGTACACGGCAGTCACGCGTCTCGTACCGGCTCGCATCGTTCAGTCACCTTCTATCGGTCCGACCCGACTGACCTCGTCCCCTTCTCTCATTTCCCGATCCCCCCTCACGTCATCGGACAACACGCACGAACCTCCTTCTCCGAATTTTCATTTTCTTACACACTCCGTCCTCTCCTCGGGTCCGTCCGTGCGACGTAATGTGGTAAACGCGAGGATGCCGTCGGACGCGGAGCCGCGCGATCGTGCTACTCCGCACGGAGTCGAGGCACATCGAGATTTTCGAGCAACCGCCGCCAGTCGTCGGGCCAGTCGAGCGCGTCGCGGTGTACCGTCGACGCGCCGCGGGTGCTTCGCGCGCTCCCATTGAGCGTCCCTCGCTCGCCTCCCTTCGATCGAAATTTTAACGCCGAGCAAGATACATTTCTCCTGTCCCACCCACAAGCCCCCTCCCCCCTCCCGTTACGTCGAGATGATGTGCGAGAGTCGTTCTCGACGTTTCGAAAAGTGCGCGACGGGATCAGTGAAAAATTTTTACGACGAGCGAGTGTTGAATCGTCGCCGAGGAGCCGCGAAGAGGAGCTCGTCTGGCCGAACTACCGGCCACGTGCCGAAATTGCTGTAATGGGTCAGCGAATGTTCGCCGACTCGCGCCCCCCTCCCCCCCAAAACCAGTGTTTGTGAAATTTGAATTTTAATCGTCGCGATAATAATCGTAGGAGATAATCGTAACGGGCGATTTGTGCAAGCCCTTGCGCGCTATGCGAGTATTCGAGCGTTATCGTTGAGCACACGGCGAGTGCACGACTTGGGTACCGTTATCGGTAAGCGACACTCGCGCGTTTGCTCTCCCTCGGATCTGCCCAGTCTGCATTAAAGCGGCGCGAGCACGGGGAGCGTATTGGTATGACGCCTACCAACGGGAGGATAGATCGTATCGCGAGGATAACTCGTTTCCCGCGAGTTCCCGAATAGCGAATAATCGAGCAGCCAGTGGATATAAATAAACGAGGAGGATAAAACCCGGACAGAGGTCTTATGGATATACGCAGAGGGTTATATCTATAAGATGAGCTCGACGCCGGACACCTGAACGGCTTCGGTCCTCTCGCGATCGCCGATTAAACCCCAAATGGGCGAGCCGAAACCCGCGGCCTCTCCGCAGCCTAACGGCGGAGTGAAGCAGAAGCCGACGAGCCTCAGTCTGACGCCGGGTTCCGGTCTCTATCGCGGTATCAATGGACGAGCGAGCCTGAATGATCGTCATCTACAGCACGTCACCGGTGTCATCGGTGGTGGGCGCGGACAGCGCGTCAAGTCCCTCGCCGATCCAGGCTCAATCTCGATCTCAAGCTCAAGCGCTACAAAGCAGCTCGCCGCAAACGTCCCCCCTGCCATCCTCCAGTTACCAACACTACCAACACTATTACCCGCACCATGGGCTATCTCTGCACAACTTGAAAATCTTCTGGAATCCCAGCCACCGCCACCCCCGGCCCCCTCACATTCACCGGCCCCGATTCGAGCGAGCTTACGGGACGAGCAGCAGCAGCAGCAGCAGCACCATCAGTACAACAATATACAACCAGCAACAGCTATCCAGCAGCAGTTGTCTACCTCGCGAAGCCCCAATCACAATGGCCATGGATTCTCCCTCTACACTCCACCAGCTCCGATACCAGCATCCGGGGCAAATAAAATTCGCTCTACTCCCAACGGTCTACCCCCCCAGTCAGCAGCAGCAGCAGCAGCAGCCGCAGCATCAGCAACAGCACCGAGGCGTCCTCATAGTATTGCCGCTCCAACGTATCACCACGCCGCCGGTTTGCAGCACCCCCGGGGTCAGCTCTCATCCTCAACTTCAGCATCATCATCGCCAATCCCACCAGCAGCAACCACAGCAGCATCATCAGCAAGCCCAGCATCATCAGCAACGGCAAATGGTACATCAGCAGCCGGTGCAACAGTGGTACCACGCCGTGCCCGTTCGGTCGCCGGGACTCCAGTATCTACATCAGCCAATGGGCTTATCGGGATTAACGGCTTCGACGGAAACGGCAACGGGCAGCAGGAGGCAAGGTGTAACGATCTCGCAAACGGGAATTGCGAATCAATGGTATCCACGAGTCGCAGCGCTGTACCACCAAAATCCTTGTGGAACGGGCAGCTACATCAGCAGCAGCAACAACAGCAGCAATCTCTACCCAGGCGGCCTCACAGTATCGCCTCGACTCCCGTTACACCTTCGTCAGCCGTGTCTCCAGGCCCAGCAGCGAATCTCGTCCAGAACGCCCGTACACCAGCCGAGCCTATACAGTGGTCTCCCTCCGGCATGGTGCTGCATCAACCCATACCACGTCGAGCATACCCCGCGAGCCTGCCACATCCTCAGCCACCCACGCCCACGAGCCAAGGGCCCGCTCTAAGCGTGCTGACCAATCCAGCCTGGACGCCAGGCACCTGGACACCGGTCGGTGGACCCCGAGGACTCCGCGACTCCATATCCGCTGCCGCCTCACCCTCCGATTCCGGATACAGATCTCTGCCATCCTCGGCGAGCGACTACCAAATCCTCAAGTCCCCGTCGAAACAGTCGCAGAATCTGACGGCGACGAGGCGTCTGTCGCTGCCTTCGGCGCAGTCGCTGCTCCGTGTGACACCTCCGAGGCCCAGTCCCACGTTTCACGGCTCGCCCTTTCGGCCCTTTAGCTGCGGTCTCTCGCCGAACGGGAATCCGATATTCCTCGGGTGCACTCATCTCCACGCAGGCAGCACCGGGAGCGGTAGCACCGCGAGCAGTCCCGCGACGCCTCTCACCACCTCCCAGGCGATACAGCAGCTGCTCGCGCAGCCGCGTAACGGCTTCAAGATCGACGATGACAAGGTATCGCTCTTCATCGACATCCTCGACACGCAAGAGAGGTTTGCTCAGGTCAGTGGCGTGGCACCGATCGTACCGCGTGTTGCATGCACACTTAAGAGCTCGCGTCTCTTTGCGAAATGATATTCCTGTATCGTACGCGGAAAAGCCGAGGGGATGGCTGGCCCTCCCGATGCTCGACGAGCTGGAAATCGCTACTCTCGTCTCCGATTTACCGACACTTCCGTCGCTCCGCGGGCGGAACGATTGCGGCTGGTGCGCGAGCGCGAGCTTATGGACCCTGCATAATGCATGGGAAATGACGACGTTAACGCGAAAACTCCATTTCGCTCGCCCGGCGTACCGTTCTCGCTCTCGCGAAATATCGCGCGTTGAGCATACGCTATCGTCGATATATATCTCTATGCTATATACATATCAATAGCCGAAGAATCCTTTTCTAGGGGAAAACCGTAGCTCGCCGTCTTGGAAATTAGCGGCGGTGAGACGGGCCAGCGTGGCTCGCCCACAAAGGACGCGCCAACTATTCTCGTATACACACTCGAGAGACGGGCCACTCTCGATATTAATTTCCGAGCCAGTGCCCGCTCTTAATTCTACTTTCGATATCTCGCTCGATGGAGTCAAAAGCCACCGGAGCGATTCGGTTTTCTCTCTTCCGTGCCCCGCGCGAGCTCCTAGAGTAGGGATAACGCGGCTCGATTATCCGCAGTTGCGAAACTCTCGATATTATGCGACGCACGAGTTTCGTGCCATCCGCTATATGACCCTCTCGCTTGTACCACGGCTAATGGAAATTCCTGCAAAATTTCTATCGAACGGTGTCTTGGTACACACGCGCGTGTGTGACGTACGAGACTCCTACGGTATAGATATACACATATATACATACATTCGGCGTAATTTGGAACGTGTGTTTTTTCTCAGCCGAGCATGGTCTATTAAAAACTCGCATCGGCATCTGCCGTTGATTGCGTTATCGCGATTCGGTTCGAGAGACGATCCTGGCGAGCATCAAAGTACGATTCGTTATCGAATAAAAGGGAATTCTCTATCGGAGGTAACTCGAGACTTTCGAGCCGCGATATACTGGGTGTCATAGAACCACCACATGCCCCTTGAATAGCGGATAGCTCGTGAATTTCGGAGCGAAAAAGTCCTTTTCCATTTTTATGCCGGATTTATACTTTCCGAGTTATTCCGGTTTTTCCCGGGCCAATCGGAAGGGACCGCAAAACTCCGAGTGGGTTCAACCGAAATCATCATTTATATTCCATCAATATATCTTCTCTTATACATAAAAAATATTTTATTTTCAATTTCACCGAATTCCTATGAAAAATTAAAGTAGACCTTGTCCAACTATCAACTTTTTGAAACAAGAAAGCATTGAACTTTTATTTTTCACATTTTCAAGATCCACCCTATACATTAAAATATGTTTATAAGAGATTCGACGAAACGTCGTTCGTCGGATCGGGCCGACAGCCCGGAAATTAGCAGTTGGCGGGAACTAATACGAAAGAGAGAGGTCCATGTTTTTTTGCTCTCCTCAATCTTCATCCGAGACGCAACAACCAGCTTCTGTTCCGTCTAGCCGGCGAGACCGATCGTTTATTCACAATAGAGGAGAGCCAGTACCGGTCGAGTTTATTTCGCGAAATGATCGTGGAAAACTCGTCGTCGAGGGCGTCGACAAACGTTTCGCGTTTTATTCGCGTGTACGAACACGTCATTCGGAAACTAAGCCAATGTACTTGCTAAACTCGAGCGCGTTCCTCGAGGAAGTTCAGGACGAAGGCCCATATCTATCCGCCAGTGGCACGGTTGCGATTTTCATGCACCACGGACCCTACCTTCCTTCCTCCCGCTCGCTCACAATGGATTTCGTTCTCCCAGAAGCCCAGAGCTCGAGACAAGTTCTTAAAGCCAGTGCTCGCGCGCGCGCGCGCGCGCGCGAACGTGGTCGTGTCCAAAACTCGAGACACATTTCCGCGTCAACTTTCAACAGAGCGCGAACGGTATATCATTACCGTAACGTCGAGAGTTTTCCAAGACATTAGAAAATGTTCCTCGGCTTTTCTTTTCACCAAGCTCGAAGAAGCCACCGACGCCGCCGCGACGGTTGGCGGCGCACCTGGCAACGAAGCGCGCTCTCTGATAACGAGAGGCCGAGGGGTAACTAACAGCCGTGTTACGGCAAAGGGCCCTTTTAATATGAATTGCGTATTAATAACGAACTAACTAGGCGCGAGAGTGCCGCCAGTTATTATTATTTATCAGGGTGATTAATTTCGGTCGGTGTTGCGGCGCACCGCAACTGTCGAGCGCGCAGCTCGTGCTCTCACCATCGCACCTACGTATACACGTTTCCACGCGGCGCGTATACGAGCGGAGAAAATTGGTTCGTTCGCTTTTGAGTGCATCCGGACTGACGGGCCGCGCGGATCCGAGCTGCGCGATCGATTCGCCCTCGGTCGGCCCACTCCCTTCCTGCACATCCAACGTACAATCCAGCAAAATTCTTTCCACTCGCGTATTTTTATTCCCTCGAGAAAATCGCTTACGCCGAAAATCCAGATTCGTTTGTCGTTCTCGATCGAAAAGCAGTAGTAAAACAGTACGTCCATTCGGCCTTTCTCTCTATACCGTCCTGTGCTCTTTTTGTTGCGTCGCGCGCGCGCTCAAAACTCTCTTAAATAACGGTTATCAGTGGCGTTAATGGCGCAGTTCCATTTTTCCGGATCCCGATAATAGTCGCTCGAGTGCAACAGAGGTGGACGGGGCGAAAGAGAGCTCGGGAAAAGTTGTTCCCGGCAGCGAGCATTCGAGGAAATATCGATACACCGTGCGCCGCGTTATAACTCAGAATCGGTCCGAAAATCGAGGAAATACTTCTTCTGCAATTAACGAGGGGATTCCCCAACCTGCTGCTTACTCCTATCGAATATCAATACACGGGTTTTCTCCTCGCTCGGCCGCGAATCAATAAGGAACAATGCTATCCGTTAATTTTAAACTCCCGATAAAACGCATCCTCTGGGCGAAAAGGCCTGACGCACGGCGCCCGTGGGAAATTAACGTCGAAAATGTCGTCGGTTCTGTTAGTTATCGGGGATCGACCTGCCTTTCCATGTTTCACGCGCGCCGGAGCCACTTCCACGTCAAAAGTAAACAAACAACGAGCCTCAATTAGTAAGTTCGACCTGTCGCGGTCGACGCGTTCGACAGAGCGCGACTGTTCGAATCGAGCGAGAGTCGAACAACTCGATCTCGTAAATCGACGGAATTCTCGCGAGGGAGCCGAGACGTTACTCTCGGTTCGATGTGCTGTAAAAAAAAAAAAGAACGGAGAGAAGTCGGAGGAAATTATGACTGGGCGGTTATTGATCCTCGCGATGGGTTAATAAACCGTTCGACTATTTACCGAATTAACGTCAACATCGTATATATCCTATAAAGAAGGGCCGGGGCGGTAAATTTCGGGCCGCTCGTAAACGCCCGGAATATCGCGCACACGGTTCTAACGAGCATCGCTCGTGATTTCGAGGCGAAATTCCCGAAAGGGTCCAACTTTGCACTTGGCCCCGCTACGCTCGTCTCGCGTGACGCGTTCCCTCCGATTCCGTTTCGTATCGAAACTCTCGAGACACGAATTTGTTATAGGAAAAAAAAAATGAAAATCATGGATTCCTATGGGATTTTAATTTCGAGCCGAGTCGGGTCGTCCTTCCGAGGAAGTAATCAAGAAACTCGGTCGAGTTTCGTGTCAAATATACTATATAGTGTACACGAGCTCATGTCAGAAAGTAGGACTTGGGTTCTACATGCGTTGACGGTACCGAACGAGCGTCGTTTAATTATTAAACTAATTCCGTTCTCCTTTTTCATTTCAAATAACAAGAAATATTTTTTCTCGCTCAATGAAATAACACACTGAAAAAAAGTATTTTTCTACTCAGAATACAGAATATTTTTTATCCGAGCATTCTTGTTCGCAGTATACTTTTACTTGAATATT
>NCVS01002708.1:4810-30445 GCA_003055095.1 Goniozus legneri
TGGATAAAAGGGGTTGCCCACTCCATGAGGAAGATTTATCCCGATGCCGATATATATAGATATACTCACGCGGCCCGTCCACGCGTTATCTCGCTCCTTCCCGAGAGAGAATTGCTTGACTCGCGATTTTTCGTCGAACGTGACCCCTTATAAGCGTGGATCGCTCCTGGACATAATAACTCCATCGCATTTTTTTTTTATGCCCATACGTCGTCTTAAATAAAACACACGCGTCCCCGCGCGTCTCCGGTGATTTGTCTGTCCCTTGGTATTTTTTCGCCGCTCCTGTCCCCGGGGAGGAAAAGTTTATCCTCGACGAGAGGTGAATTTTGCAAATTTTCCTCCGCGTTAACGGGGATTTTTTTCCTTCGCTGGGAGATTTTCACGTCGTCCGGGAAATGTGGGCGCTCCTCGCGATCTCGATGCGAGCGGTTTGAATCGTTTGTCGGTAAAGTCGTTCAGAAGGTCGATAATACAGTTCGCGAATCTTGAATTTTTTTTTCTTAATATTTCAGTTCCTTCCGAAATTTGTTTAGCTCTCAAAATTTGAATCCCAGCGGCTAATTTTCCGGCGTTCTTCGTGGCGAATTTTCCAGTTACCACAGTTGGTAATGCCGAGCACTGGAGATAACGAGATTTTAATGGCACTCGAATGCATCACCACGTGCAGCGCTTATTTTCTTTTATGTACCCAACACATTCTTTTCTCGCTTTTTTTCTCATTGCGCAGTAGTAATTTCTTCCACTCGATCATTTCGAAATCACCTACAACTGCGCGAATTCGGACGGGAAAATCCATCGCGAGCCTCTTTATCACTCGTTCGCTTAAACGAGACTCGCGTTTCCGAACCAGCCGGTTACTCAAGAGGCTCTTATCCTTCTTTTTTTCTTGCACCGCGCGCGAAAGTAAAATTCAAAGAAACGCGGCAATTGTATCGCCGAAATTCCATCGCATTTACGATACCACTTTTCGACTTTTCGAAACACGAGAGGGAGAAGGGAGAGAGGGAGAGAGAGAAAAAAACCAACAATGATAGTCGGGTTTCTCACGATTCTCACTCTCTACTCATTAAAATAAAACAGGTGCTCGGTATACATTTTCAGAAGTAGCGGAGTATGCGATTGCTCTCGTTGTTTATGGAGGGCTATCTACATGTTATGAATCTCGGAGGAATTCAATATAAATAGCGAGTCTGGAATAAGTGGCCAGACCTATATAACGGCTATTCTTAAGTTTTCAGTTTTTCAACTCTAGATATACCAATTTCCTCGATACCAAATTCACATCAAAATTGACTGGCTAAGGTACATCTAGTTTTGAAAGAACAAGAATCAATTACAGTAAAAAAGTTTGGTCGGGATCGTTTGATCGATTCGAATAAAAAAAAAAATCGACCCTGAGCGATGAAAATTTCTTTCCATTCGAGCGAAACCTCGTCGATGGTAATTTCGAATCGGTGATCGCTCAATGCGCGATCCGGTACGTGCCATTTTTCGCGAGAACTGGATTAATCCTTCGCGTTGAATACACCAGGAATAATGAACCGAGCAGTTTCCTCGCACGCGCGCCCGTGCTCACGGAGCGGACACATTGTCGGGTGCGCGAAGACGAGCGAAAAATGAGATTCACCGGCAGGTGTTGAGAATCTACCGACCTGCTCCGTAAAATCACGCTACGATGCACCCGGTTGCGCAGTTGGAACGGCTCCTCGTTCCCTTTTTTTTTGTATCTCTTAGCGAGGAGCAAAAAGAGCCTCTCTTGCGAATTATCATTGAATTTGCATGCGTTTAACGTTGGACACACCAAAAAAAACGACGCATAAGCGAGAGTGAAATTTCGTACGAAATCGGGGGGGGATCGTTCGGACTTTCATCTCGTGAAATTTTACCCACGCACGCGCGACAATCGTCTTGTTTTTCCGGATGTCACGATGCAGAGGTAACGTTCTTTGTTATTGAACTCTGGGAGAGCTCGCCCACGAGTTTTTTTATTATCAGCGCGGCTCATGCGTCGTTTCTTTTTGGCAATAACGAACATCGCGAAAGCGACTTTTTACGGTAATTGTATTCCCATGTCCTTTTATGCGGGTTCTCACTTCGGTGACGCTTCCTACTTGCCTTATCGGTCAAATGTGATTCGCTTTGAAGTCGTAATGAGCGTTCAAACCTCGTTACACTTGTTGTATTTGATCTTGACGCGTGAAAGAGAAACATTCGAATGAGAATTTCAAATCTTTTCACGAATCTTGAATTTTTTATTAAAAGGAAAAGTCGAAAATGCAAATTCGAGGCATTTCACTGAACGGAATATTTTTCGGTTTGACGATAGTTTCGTCAGATCGTATTATGATTTTCAATACTCAATACGAAGTTTCTTTCGTCATCGGTAGAACTCAAATTTCTTAACTTATAATAATACGGAAAATTCTATTGTTCTCCCGTCGCAGATTTTTCACGGTGAACCAGAGATTTCTTTTCGCGTAATGCCAAGATAATTACAACCGCTCGATGAGAGGGAAAAATTTCAGGTTGCTATAAAGACATCCAGGAGCCCTCAGCTCGGTGATTTTAACGATTTCGCGTTGCAGTAACTTCTCTCGAGGAGCGCCAATTGCGTAAATAGCGTTTTAGCCGGGAGCCGTGTGTTGACATTTCGTCAGATTCCTCCCGTCATCCGACTGGAGAATTGTCGCTTCTCCACGTTACGGCATTTACATTCACCACCTCACCCATTGTCACGGAAAATCATCGAAAATTTCATTACCTCGCAATTCGGATTCCGCTTGATTAGCTCCAGTCGAGTGAAACTCGCCTATCTCGGTTAATCCGGCGTTTAGTGCGTTTCCAGGTAGCAGTTGTTTTCCGAAAAGCGGCGAGAAAAAAGTCTTCTTTATATCGGACGTCTCGGCGGGACGCGCGCAATTTTCTCAGCGCGACGTGGGGGCCCACTACAGCGTGGAGTACCGCTAGGCCAGTTGGACTGGCTCCGCTGAAAACGGCGAGGTTTCATTACTTTTAATCTGGAACGGACGATTCGATACATCGCGCAACCGGCCATCTTATCGAATCGTTAAAACAATTTGTCGAACTGAATCTTTCAGTTTCGTTTACAAACAATCGCATGAAATTTTATCGTTGATTTGAAATGCACTACCTACTTATTTCTGTAACTCACCATCGTAATCAATTACATGATAAGTATGTCACAGGATCTTGGAAACAAGTACATCGGTTGAATCAAACGATTCAGTCTCAATCGTTACTCGTAACTTCAACTTTTCTGTTTAGAGTTCCATGATCTTTTTATTTGACTCTTAAGTGTGTCACGTGTTTCCTAAAACAAATAAAAACATGTTATTGATACATTTGTCAAATGTCTCGCCTCACCTGTCGTCGCTCTACTTTTTCGGGTGAAACTTAGACATCTGAACCGAAAAAAGAGATAAAAAGGAAAAGGGAACTAGGTGAAAAAGTTATCCCACGGTTGATCTTTGACGCAGAGAGAACAAGACCGGGAATTTTAACGAGGTACGGTTATCGTAACAGCCGAAGTGCGAAAGGTCAGCCACGAACACCCAAAACTGTGGCGACTTTTGTAGTTCTTGCTACCTCCGACCGTACGGAAGCCCTTTGACGAATGAGAAACTCAGAGAGTGCGGTTTCGCGAAACAAACGTAGCGATAGACGTCATTAGACAACAGTCACAAAGTACCCGCATAAAAATACCAACAGGTGAAATCATGAATCGCACCGAGAGAACCCCCTGTGATTCGGTCACAATGCTACTTCGGTAATTACGGAATTCCCTTTCAATGAAACGAAAGTACATCTCTGATTTAATTATGGATCTCCTCAAAAGACCTCAACGAAGAAAGAAAGAAAGAACGAAAAAAAATCGTACTTTCTAAAAACATTACTTAAAATTAAAAGGAAAAAAAAATTACCGGGGACGAAAAATTTCGGTCAGATGAACGAGAATCGATAGCTGGCGTGACGCTTTTTGACTCCTTTTTCCCACGATTCTCGTGCAAATAAAATAGTCGAGTGCAGTGTGGGGTCATCCAGTAGTGGCAGTAGGTGAGGCCCGGAGTGCGTTATCCTCTCACTCCCGCCTTATGCCTCGGAGAGGAGTCGAAAGTGTAACGACGGATTTCTTGCCGGGTCTGCGGATGAGGACGGCCGATGATCAGTCGTAGCGTGGATATTACGCAGTCAGGACGCACTGAGGAGGGTCGGCGAAGATAAAGGAGCGGTGGGGAGGTGGTTGTTCGGTGTATTCACTCTCGAAAATCCAATGGACCGTGCTGGGTGATAAAGACCGCACGTATCGAGAAGTCGAGTCACTCGAGTCGCAGAGGTGTTAGGAAACGCTCGTTCAGCTGGAAACCGCAGAAAAACGTAAATCGAGGGATCAATCACAAGTTGCCTGGGATAATTGCGTTTGGAATAAAAGTGTTCTAAGACGTTTGTTGGATAACAAATTATTTGATTGTGCACCTGTTAAAAACTCGATCGAATTTTTCGCTAATCCGATTCATGGCAGTCGACAATTGATTTCGAGTTCGGTGAACAATTCGGGCGATGTATAGTTGATTCCGATAAAACAGTTAGAACATCGAAACATTTTCGTGTAGTGATGTTCGGAAGAGTTTCTGTGCTTCTCTGACAGTTATCATCAGCAATGATAAAAGAACCAATCGCAGACAGGAGCTGACAGTGACTGGAGGACGATTGTTTTGGTACAACTTTTGCGACCCCTCCGAGTGCCGATGCGTTGCCAAAAATCTCACGTAGCAGTGAGGACCGAATCGCGAGAAAGATCTTGCGCAAAAAATGATCGTCCAATTTTGGCGCCAACTTTTAAGATCAGCTGTTTCGGGTTGATTCTGGTCATAAACACAGTCACGCTTCATTGCGAGGCTCGAGGTGAGAACTCTGAAAAATTATTTTAATTTTTTTTTACAAAAAATTAACAAAAATAAAATTTTTAAATTAAATAAAATTAATCACAAATAAATTCAGTTAATTGTGTAGAATTGTAAAATTAATTTTAAATACTATAACAACAATTAACATACCAGGGTTATTAGCTTACTCAAGAATCTTCACTTTGCATGCAATAGTTTTGCTCTCCATCAGTTAGTTGAAAAATTTGATTTTTGATCTGAAATGAGAAAACACAACAAGGGTTAAAAATTAACATATTATAACATAATAATTAGCATATCAAGATTATTAGCTTACCCAAGAATCTTCACTTTATACGCACTAGTTTTTACTCTCCATCTTCCTGATTTTTGTATAATGCGCGAGACATTGACCGTGACAAAAATTTACAGTTAACTCCACAAGGCCCGCTATATGCTCGTCTCGCTAATTAGCCTGAAAAATCAGAACAGCGTCACCTTTTTTTATTCACAATGTCATCAGATAACGTAAATACGAAATCCCACAGTAAACGATTCATCGATTCACGCGAACTGACCAACCTCGATTTTTCAACTTTCTAACGTACGATTCGTAACAATAACGATAAAAAACTAGTTCAGAGTGGGAAGGTCAAGATCGGCATCGAAGTTTCTATTGATCCCATTCGCGAGTAATCACACATGAAGGGTTAATGGCGCGTGCGATATTTATCGATCTTGAATTCTCCCAGAAGCCGCACTTTCGAACAAAAATAACGCGAAAACCGGAACATAGGTTAAATAAAAAGTGAAACCTTAATGGCCTCCGATACGACGCCATTGGTACTTCCTATTCGAAAATGTGAAAGGGACGCATCTGGATGCACGCGACGCCTATTTATTTTTATTTCGTTCCGAAACAATCCGCAATTGAGTCAACTTAGAATAATTTAACCGTTCGCTTCGTGCGCCGTTGTTTTGATATTCCCCACCGTCTCTCTCAGGCACGCCGATCGGTTTCGGTCTGAACAAAAATGGCGGAAGTCGTTACGAGCCGCACGAAAACACGATATACAGCGAATTTGGCAGCGACGAGGTCTACCGTGGCTACAGCGGCAACCCGTGGAGCTCGTCGACGTTGGCGACGGATAACGACGAATTGCGCGTCAACGTGACGAGAAACGACACGTTCGAACCGGTACACCGCACGAGATTCAAAAGGGGTGTCATCCATCTTTACAATATGGTGGTCTGCGCGACCGGCTGTAATCCGTTGGCCTACAAGGGTTACGGCTGTTATTGCGGATTTTTGGGATCGGGTTACGTCATCGACGGTATCGACAGGTACGAGTATCCCTAAATCCGATTTTTCCATTCCCGGCACGATTTACGCGAAATAAAAATATTTACCAACCGGCAGATGCTGCAAAATGCATGACTGGTGCTACGACGCTACCGAGTGCCCGATGTTCATGGAATACTTCGTACCTTATTACTGGAGGTGCTATCAGGGTTATAAACCAGTTTGCGGTGAGTACCGATGACATGTAGAACTCGATCGGTGGATGTGGAATGAACAGACTGTTTTTAACGTAAAAAAATTTATAATCGTTGTGGCTTACTTCGCGGTATGTCTCTTGGCGCCAACCGAAAGTATCGATTAATTCGATTAGTCAACTGAACTCGATACCAACCGGTCTGAACTCGTCGCGACCTGTTGCTCAAAAAACACGAGAGCGTCGACTGTGTTTGATATACATATCGAATTTGTTAATCGTTTTACCTACCGAATTCGATTAAATGTAGTTTTAAACCGATCGTCGGTTTAAATTTATCGCAACTTGTTGAACGCCACTTGAGTTTCGTGTCTCGATAATCGGATGGGTTTGAATTATTTAATTTAGCGATTACTTCATCTTTTTAATCTGATTATTATTTAATTACAGCTGTTGAACACGGTAATTGGGGTGCCGCTGGTTCTTGCGCACAACGATTGTGCGAATGCGATCGCTCATTGGCCGAATGTCTGAGGAGGTATCCCTGCCCTACCAACAAAGCCGTCTGCACTTCCTCGCCGTGGAGATTGGTGCAGAATCTTTTTATGATTATATAAACAATGTACAATAATACGATAGAAATAAAAAAAATCATGCGTTAACATTAATATATCCAATTTTATGATTTATTCATCATGTAAAAAAATTACATTCATCTTTTCAACATTAAATTTTTGTTATATATACAATTGTAGCAATAAAATTTCACGATCCCGTATTTTTATATAGAATTAACGGCTCCTGTTAGATGCACAACTCTGTTCTTGTATTTCTTTGATATATCTCTCTCAATCTGTAAAACATGATTTTTAAATGCCATGATTAGTCAATTCGCTGTAACGAAGTCACCGATCTCGGCCAATTTGTTGCGAGACTCACCTCTGACTGTAGTTCTTTAGTTCTCTGCACAATCAAATCAACCATAGGCTCAATTTTTGTCAACACTTCTATTGTTTCCTCTAGTTTTGTTCGCACCGCCCTTCCATATGTTAGATATTTTATAATTGAAGCGTCTCTTCTCTTTACAAGTTCAGTAAACGTATTTAGGTACCTATAAAATAAATTTGTTGAGTATACAAATGTATGTAAAATAAAATATGTGAGAAATATTATTGTTACCCAGGGTTGTGTTTAATGTTATGTAAATGGTACACTTTATCACTGCATATAATAGAAATGATAATTTGCACATTGTCTAACATGTCTTGGATATCGCTTTCCGACGTGAATTGAATCTCAACGGGAGCTCCTAGCATTTGCAGTGCACTACCCATATTGGCGCAATCATCGCTATTGATTTCGTGCAGTCTCATTTTCAGAAATCCTTGTAACTACGATAATAATAACATGAAAATTGACATAAATTAAGTTTTTTAATTTCACAAACGACACGTACTTCATACAGCTCATCAATGAACATCGATTGAGACTCGGCATAATCTAAAATAGTGAGAGCATAATTTCCTCTCGCCACTTTCTCGTCCGTTCCAGACTCCTCCACGGCTATTCCTGATTCTTCCAAACTTATGTTGAAATCTATCTGCTCTTCTGCATTAGTTTCTTCAGTTCCAAAATCTATCTCCGCTCCCCAATCAATGCCTTCTCCATCTTCATTGACATTATCAACATTGGGGTCCTCATCCTTGTCTACATTATCTAAGTTAAGATCTCCAAAATCAATTTCTTGCAACTATTAAAAATTAAAAAATGATTATAAGTAAATAATTTTCAAGATTATGGATAAAACATAAGTTTACATTATTTTCAATATTTACTGAATTAACTTCTTCTGTATTAACTTTAATTTTGGGTTCTTCAATTCTTTCTGGAGCTTCTCCATAAGTGTACTCATAAACAGTAGTATTTCCTTTTTCTGAAAAGTATTCATATTAACAATGTGAATTTATATTACAACCAATAAATAATTATAAATATACCAGCAAGATATTTCACTAAATATATATATTCATCACAGTTTTCATTTCCTGACAAATATTTTATGAATTCATTATACAAATCAAGAACAGGGACTAGTAGCTTTGTTTTATATGCCACCATGTTAAAAATTGATATTAATTCAGGGACTTTATCTCTTAATTCCTGTTCGATATTCAATCCAGGTATTCCTAATTTTTTACACACATTTTCATATTCTGTTTGTGTTGCTCTTGCTAGTTTCTCAGTTTCTCGTTCTTTTCTTTCAAATTCCTAAAAAATTAGGAAACATTATAGTTATAATATTATTATTGGTAATTACATTAAATTAGTATGAACATACTGTCACTAATTGCTTCTGTCTTTGTACTGTTTTCTTGTAGCTAGGAATTTCATAGTTTACATCCCTTATAAGAATTTGAGCTGCTTCAGCAAGGTAAACATTATCTTTTTCATATAATCGTACTATTTCTTGCCAGTCCTTCATTCTTTGAGATCCATACATACCAAATAAATTTTTTGTATCAGCTTCAGTTTCCATCAAAATTTCTATTATCTTGACACAATGAAAATAATTAATAGCTGTGAAAATAAAAAAAGAATATAATTTTCTCAACAATAGAAATTGTACAAATTATAATAAATCTCGACATTACTAGTTCCAGTTAAAAGTTGCTTAATTTTATCATTTTCTGGCATATCCTCCAAAGCATTGTTAATTTTTTTTCTTATCTCTTTTACTTTTATTTGGAAATCTTTATTGCAATGTCTTCGATTGATTAACCAATCCAATAATTTACTGGAATTGATGTTAATGGGAATGTCATGTTCCTGAAAAAAAGAGTTGTTTAAAAATCTAATAAGTTACTCAACAACAATAAAGGATACATTCAATGAGGAAAGTATATCTGTGACACAAGTTTCTGTATCTTTAAAAATATTTATATAGGCAAAATTCTGTGGTAATATGACAGTTATCAAACAATCATCACAATCACATAAATATTATATAATACCCGTTTTTGAAAGAGAGTTAGTAATAAATTTATGAAACTAAATTAATTTATACATACATCCATTTTGTAAATTCTGATTTATTTGTTCGAATATTATATTATCTCTTTCGAAAGGTTATAACATCTGTTGAGTTCGCACTTGCTGGTTTGCCACACACGTATAATTCGTATCAGACGTGATCCTAACCAATTTGCTACCGTCCCGCCTGTCGTAATTGTAGCCAATTCTAAAATTCACCGACTTCGAATATTTACGAGAGAATTTTGAGAAATTAAGAATGTTACAAGAAAAATTACATATATTCACACAAATCACTTTTATTACAATACACACTCACAGTAAGAAAAACATAAACATCATGTATTTTCTAATATATTGCTAAACATTAAAAGTATAAATTAACAAGTTGTAAGGTTTATAACAAAATTTTAGTCTGCAGGGTACCCCTGCTGTCTCGGAGCTTATATTAAAATATACGATTACACGGAATTTTATGTGACTCGTTTTTCTCCATCGCATGAGGGATAATTACAGAATCTCTTCTCTTTTAAACCTTAAATTGTACATCACTTATTTCATCTGTACATTTTTCATTCTATAATTTCGATAGACCAAGAGCGTGTAATAATCACGAATGATTACCAAAGCAGTCGGACTGCAAATTATGACAAGCCTTATTATTCAATTATTATTGAAAATTATTTAATTTTATACAAACGGATTTCGTTGTTTAATTCTGTTTCTCAAATACATTCTATTAATATGGCTTTCGCTCTGTGAAGAAATTCTTAAGTATAAACACTTGACCTATTGAAGTGACAAGTATAGCTATAGTTTCCATGATGGACCACCAAAGAACCCTCTCATTCAAATCTTCTGCACGTTTACGACCCTGAGCTTCTCGTAATCTGTGATGCGTTTGATAGTCAAGTATACTGACCAAATTCTTATGTATTTCTTGCGCCGAAGACTCCATCTAGAATTTAATTTAATCATTGTAGTAATTTAACAAATGGAAAGTAATTTGACACAATTAACGTTTCGACAATTACTTGAGTCATCACAGTAACGTGTTCTCCAAGACCAGGAAGAGGAAGTTCATCTCCGACTTGGAAGTCCATATAGACTAGTTTATGAGAAAATGTAGAAAACTCATTGCTGAAGCAAGCTTTGTAAACACCTGACATAGTAGGTACAAAGGTATGAGCATCAAACTGAGTTTTCACTTTCCTGTATAAAATTTCTTTATTTGGTGCTTCTAACGTTACGTCAACGTCATATTGACCACCAGTTACAACCTGGAAGAAAAAATTTCGCTCGTTTCATACAATTTCCCGGTAAGAAAGTTCAATGTCAGGACTGTCGTGACAATCGAATTATGACAGGTAGTGACATAAAGATCTTCTGATAAAAATCGTTGATAAGACGAATACGAAGATCTTGTGTCAATCACAGTGTCATTGACCGAAACTGGTACCTGAAATTCTAGGGAGGATGTAACGTTCTTTTCAATTTCTTGATAAAAACATTGTTTCGCATTGTCGGGCAGTTCGAAGGTTAACTCAACACCGCCCGTAAGTAACGTAGTTCCAAGGAGAGAGGCGACGAATAGACAAGCCGCCCAGTGAAACATTATCTGTCTTTGTTATCACGACTTAACACTACACCTAAATTATACTCAACGAATAGCGCGAATCGAATTTTCCGAGTTTGTAATTTTTTTCGCGAGTTTATTTCGCAAGTTATGCTTAACTAGCTATTTTAACGTGGCCGGATATTCGTCGCCATAATTCAACAGTGACGCCATCTTTACATGACTTTTCTTTCGGGAGAAACCAGTATAACAAAGTCATACGGTGTCGAATAGCTGCCGTCACGTCGTGTTTAACAACTTCTGTTGTTTGTTTCCGTTCTTTTATAGTTTTTAAATGTAATAACTTGGAATAGGTTCCCTGTTTATACCTTATTTCAACTTTTGTATAGTTTAAAAGTTTGTGCAGCGAACGGAAAAACTCACCGGAGCGAGAAAAATAAGGTTAGTCTTAGATCTGCAGAGTATATTTATTTATCATCGAAATTGTTCGTAACAACCATAAGTCGAATTATTAAATTCACGTAACGTTGTTATAATCACGGCCATTTTGAATTTTAAAAAGTTCGTTATCAAGAACAGAAGCTTGGTTCATCTGAATTTTTCTTGAAATTTTCGCAGATTTTTCATATTTTTACGATTACTCTGAGAGTGCAAATATTCGAACCGAATGTTGTATTCGATTTTCAACCGATCTGCCATTCGCTGATAATTCAGCGGTGTAACATGCCGCGTAAACGGATCAGCGAGCTACCGGTTGAAAAGAGAGTTGTTCTATTTTAAGTACCACTCGTACTCGCTTCCACCCTGGGGTACTTGACGTCTTCGACCCCACACGCTATCCTCAACAAGACACTCTCGACGAGTCGACACCCGACTAAAACGTGACCTGAGAAGTCTCTTCCACGTGTCTAGGTGAACCTCGTGTTTTTATTTTCTCCACCAATTCTAACATAATTTTTGGCCAATGTTTTCTAAACTCAGGACTAGTAAACTAGGCGAATTTACACTTTTACCAAGTAAATTTTTTGACATCATATTTTTTTTAGGACAGGCCAAGAATGAACCTCCTAGACCTCACCCAACATCCTGACCTAATGTTTTTTTCCTAATTTGAGTATGTATTTTTGACAAAATCTATATTCTTTACAACTTAACATCCTACATATTTTTTGACAATTTTTCTGTTCTCAAGCAGGGCAAAAATGTAGATGAACTCCTAGACCTCACCCAACATCCTGACCCAATGTTCTATTACCAATCCGAGTACGTATTTTCTCTTTAACAAAATTTATTTTGTATCTAGACAACTTGTCGACTCCACGTGACGTTCCAAATGTTTTTTCGCCGAGTCTAACGACACGATTCTCTATTGACAGAACTTTTTTTCCACCATTCTCCTCGTCCCGTCGCATCGAGTCGAGACCAAGAAGTAGGCGCGGGAAAGAAAAAAATCGATATTTTGCCAGTCGCGCTGGGTCCGACTTAACGGCAGCACGTGTGTAAGTCTCAGATCGCTGCGTGTGGCGTCCTTAGGGAGCGCCCTATCAGTCTCGCGGTACGAGCCGGTGGCGTGTACGTACACGGCCCGCCAGTGTTGTCACCCTCGTCGACGACTCGTGGAGTACGTACGCGACGCGTGTGCGCGCGCGGGGGTGGAAGTGCTCCACGAGTCTCGAGCGTTCTTCCACGTTGGCAGAGTACCCGAGCGCGTGTGTGTGCGACGTTTGAGGTGCCCTTTCGCGTCTTAAACCCGAGGTAAAAACTCGTCGTAAAATAACGCTTTTTTTTTGCGCTACGTCCCGAGCGATGGCGGCGTAATAAAAAGAGAGGAGCTCGAAAAACTGTAAATAAAACTAAGTCCGTAGTGTTTTGGCGAAACGGTGAAGCGAGAAGGTCGAAATCGTATATTAAAGAAAGCGGAGGGCCGTCTAGAGCGCGATTGAAATTTACGGGCAAGGTGGAACGGAGTGCGGAGTGACTCCTTAATGACTCCCCGTGACGGCCGATTTACGGCTCCGTAATGCCTCCGCGGCCCCCAGACGCCGGCGATGCTCGTGTTACGCGCTCGATTATCAAATGTTATGTCAGTGAGTCACGTGTTTTTGCGGAACTCGAAAATGCGCTGGAAATCGGTGGCTTATCGAGATAGAGTAATCCACTGATAATACCGGATGTGACACACTAATCGTTTTTTTAAAATGAGTAGAGATATTTACCTACGCTGAGTAAAATTTTTTGTGGATATATGAATATTTGTATATAGAATAATTGTTTGAATTGTTGATATCAATTAATATCTAATCAAACAATTCCTTTTATTAAACTAAATATTTAGTATAATCGCAAACTTCATGTGTAACATCACAAACAATTACAAATTTCGAGAAAAATTGAGTTCGCTTTAACGAGAGTGCAGCATCGAGAGTATTTAATCAAACGATTCATTTTATCAAACTAAATATTTACTGCAATCACAAACTTCATGTGTGACGTCACAAACAATTACAAATTATGAGAAAAATTGAGTTCGCTATAACGAAAGTGCAGCATCAAGAGTGGCTCATATTGTGCAAAACGGCGTCGATATTGCGAAAGTAGACAGGAAATCGGTTACGATCGCGTGGGTGACTCTCGTACGGCGAGCGGTACGCGTTTCTTCGGTCCCCCGAGGAAGAAAATAAAAAACGAACGGTCTATGAGTCTCGCTGATTGTATATTTAAACGGATAGGAAAAAAATTACGAAGGGAAATAAATAATAAACTCATCGGGGCGAGACGCTGCCGACGGTTCGCTCCCTCTCTTTTTATCGTTATCTCTCTCGCTCGTACGCTCGCTTTCCCGCCCCCGCAAGCCGCAGTTGGCGCGAGAGAGACGCGAGAAGTGCGCGCGTCGACTGCACCGAGCCTAACGCGCGCTTCACGAGTTTTCGTACGGCAGCGTTCCGAGACGGTTCGTTCCGAGCGCGCGCATTTTTTTTTCTCCCGAGACGTCAGTTTTTGTCTCGAGTTTTTTTGTTATCGAGAGTGATACTCGTTCGAATTTTGTCTCTTGTGCGCAGGGCCCGTTCACCTGTTTTGGGATTTTTTTATTCTACGAGATGAGCGACGGGGGATACACGAGCGGTAAAGTTTGCAAGAATTTATTCCGCCAACGTCGACCGTTTCTCAAAACCGACCGGACGGCCGAGCGCAATGAATCATTGCGGCTCGTACGCGCACCGGTGTTGTAATTCTTATCACCGTCCGGATGGGGCAATAACTGCACTCGCTGAAATTTTTCACGAATTTTTCAAGACTGAATATCGGCCCGCCGATTGGCCGTATTTCAGCTCGAAGGACAAATTGGAAATTGTTCCACGCGGATTTCTCGCATCAGCGAAGTTGAGAACAATCCAAGCAAATTATATAATTTTATGCTACATTGTATTATAATATTTACGTCACAATATTGAATATTGTGATATACATCGTGATGTGTGAAATCACAATTTTTGCAAAATTATTGTGATAGTTTTAGTGAATTATGCAGAATATTCTGTTTAGTTTATGATCAATATTATAATATGCAGCATGATGTGTGATATCACATAATTTTTGCAAGATTATTGTGATAAGCTAGGCAATAGTTTCAGCGAACTATGTAGAATCTCCTGTTTAGTTTTACGAGGACGGAGAAAAAAATAATAGACTGTCCTCTCGAGCGGTTCTTAACGGGGCGTCTTGAATTATTAAAAAAAAAAAGAAAATAAGAAAGAGCGAATTAGTTATACCGAAGGAAATTAACCGGGAGGTGGAGAAATAATAAAAATTCTTGCGAGACTAATAAATCTCGCTCTCTTAATTACCGAGTTACATTCGATACGCGGGCTTATCGAGTCGGAACAACAGTAGCGGTAAATTGCTCGCGTATATTCGCGCGCGGAGGAGTAACGCGGCCGAGTAAAAATTGCAAAACCGCTCGTCGCCCGAGTCCCCGCGTGTATGATTGATACGGAACGATTTCGTATTTTCCGACTACCCGGTGTGACATCGAGCGCACTCGCTCAGTGCGCACGGTCGACGACCCGATGCATAATTAAGGATTCCCGCGACCGTTCTCGCACTCGGCTCCGTGCCAATACGTCAAAAAAGCTCTTGTATCGATTGCTTTGCAATATTTCATTTTTCGAAAAAAAAAAGAGAGAAACAAATTTTTTTAAGGCTCAGAGAAATATGCTGACATGTCGTTAGTATATTAATTAACAAATTCGATCTAACATTTCTAATGTGAGAAATAGTCGAAGTATTAATAAGAACTTGCTATTTTGTAAATAAATAGTTTTTTTTTTTAATTAAAGTCAATTTTCAATACGTAGAATTAATAATTTCTGTTACTATTTTCTGTTAGTAAAATACTAAAGTTGATACTTTTGATACTAAATTTTAGTAAAGATTTCTTTGAGAGTACATGAAAATTTCAAATTCAATAGATAATTATAGATAAGCGACGGCACGCAGTTTTATTTTCGGAAAAACTATTTACGTAATCGCTCTTGTTCGCGGCTCGGGAATCGATACGATAATCGAGAGCGTTTGGCGAGATTCGCGCGAAATCGAGAACGGCCGCGGAGTGAAATCGTTTTTCGATCCCCGGCTAGAATTACGCGCGATCTATCGATCGGTTTTCCGTGGCTTTCTCTCGGTTTCGCGGCGCATCGGCGGGAATCAAAACTTGAACGGTTTCTTGTACGGCTTTGTAATTCCGATAGAGCGCCGATTCCCTCGGTCTATATTTTCCCGCTGGGTTTGGCATCGGGACACCGAGACTCGTAAACGCTCGGACGGTGAAAATTTACGGTCGTCGTTGCGAGAGCAGCGCGGAATTTTCTCGCCGCGGAAATTAATATACCGCGAGGTCGGGAGAAGAAGGAGGGAATTATCTCGTTTGCAGTTTTTAAAGGGGCGGGAGGGAGAAGACCTGTGACATAAATTCAGCTGTTTACATCCCACCTGGATGCCCCGGGAAGCGCGGAGAGAAAAAAAAAGGGGAGGGTCGAGGGAAAACTGTGAAATTCCGAGCTCAACGGCTTCGTTTACCCCGTTTTACGTAATATCGCCCTATCGTTATCTGCTCTTCTATCTCCTTTGCCGAGAACTGGTTCTACGCTCGTTCGTCGATGGAATTTACAATCTCCTCTCCGCGATTAGAGCTAAGGAAAATCGACTTGGATTTTCCAACTGGTTTTCCATTTTCAGGAAAAATTTTCGAGCAATTTTTTCTTCGAAAATTTTCCTACTGGATCTGGAAAATCTTTCTGATCAGAGTCGAGGAAAATCGACTCGAATTTTCCAACTGGTTTTTCCATATTTTCAGAAAAACTTTCCTTACGAATTTAGAAAATCTTTTTATGATCAGAATCGAGGAAAATCGACTCGAATTTTCCAACTGGTTTTCCATTTTCTTCAAAAATTTTCCTACAGAAAATCTCATCTCAGTGATTAAAACTTAGTAGAATCGATTAGATAAAGAGTTTTCCGAAAATTTTCCCACGGATATTCCAGAAAATCCAGTTTTCCACGGCTACATCAAAAATCTCCCCCCGCTGAGTAAAACTGGTTCCACGGAGCGATCGCGGTTCAATTACGAGCCGGTGAAAATGAATTCGGTCGATTTTTCCGAGTCCGGGGCTCTCGCCAAGACAGCGAAAAGTCGAAACCGAACGGAACGGGGATTATCTGGGTCGGTGGGTTTAATTCCGCGTTGTTCCACGGGCAGCTTCCCGAATTAAACGCGCTCACCCGGAGTCGGTGAAAATTCTCGTTCGCGTGCCCGAGCTTTTCCGGGGGCTTTTCCGACTCTTTCTTTTTTCCTCCCCCACCCTACGAGGGGGAAAAAAATTCATTCTCGTTTCCTGGATAACCACTCGATAACGGTGTCCACGACGGTATTGGATTTACGTTTCCCGGCTGGGAACGCGAGTTCTCGTGTTCTAATAGAGATTGAGGGAATCGAGAGACGGGGGAAAGTCAGACGGAGAAAGGAATCTCTCTCTCTCTCTCTCCGAGGAAATTCAGGGCGGGAATCTCTCGCGAGCGAGATGAGTATCGCAGATTAGAAGGGGGGACCGGACGGTTTCGTTGTTACATCCACTCCTCTCGGACGGTTGAATCGAATCGCTTGTACATATAAATACACGTACATCGTCTAGAAACGTAGACATTCGTGCACACAGTGTCCCACTTCGGGCTATCCCCTCGAATAACTCTCGAAATTTTGGACATGAATGATTCCGACCCGCTGGTTTCCACTGACCTCGATGGACCTTGAGAAAGTATTGAGAGTCATATTTCTAAAAAAATTTGTATTCTCCGCTGCTTAAGTGGATTGGGACCAAATTAATTGTGACCTGATTTTACCCTTTTAAATCTGATATGAAAATTTCATTCAGGGTTTTCATTCTAATAATTTTGATTAAATTTATTTGTTTAATATAAAAAAACAATTAATTGTGACCTTGTGACGTTGACCTGATTAATTGTGATTAATTGTGATTTTGGCCATTTAAATCTAAAATGTAAATTTTATTTTGTCTCTTATTCTAATCGATTGAATTGGTTTGATAAATATTTTTCATACGTTATGTAGGGTAAGTCACGCAAGAAATCGCGAGAACGAGAAAAGCGTACAAACAGTTACGAAGCTGATGTTTTAACGAGATAACAACTCGACGGATAGATTCCGAACGATCGGAGCGATTCCCCATTGCGGAGCAGCTCTCCGTGGATTGTTTACGATCGTCGAGGAGTGACTCATCGCGAGCGACGATAAACCGATCGAAAGATCGATTTTACTGGCTCGAGTCGATTGCCAATTTGTTTTTCCCCGCCAGATGAAATTCGCTCTTTCGTCTATTTTATGGCATCGCACCTTATTCGTTCGATTCGATTACTCTGCCCGGTGATTTCGAGTTATTATAGCTTTATTCGTTCCGACAGGTTCAATTTCTTGGCCTTCCGCAATTGTTTTCCTCGATATTTTCAATTTTTCTCAACTCCTGCGCTGGAAATAAAAATTTTGATTGACCTAACATTTCAAATAATTTTATTTATATTGGATTAACTTCGTCGAACAAAATATTTCTATATTTTTAAATTCAACGAATTTCTATTTTCAGTGCTCCGAGTTTGCGAATTTAAAATTCTTTCCCAAAACGTCAAGCCAATCTAGAGATAAATAGGCAAAGTATTTTCGGTCCATTTAATCCTCAATAGAGAAGCTTACGTCAGAAGGGCACTGTCCTCGCTCGGCAATCAGTTCCGCCAGTCGTAGAGAATTTTAACAAACGTCACGTGGCGATTATCGCAGGACTCGAGATGACTCACTCCCTCGTACGTGGCGAAGGGTTGTCGATAACTCGAGGAAAATTTTAGCTAAAAGTGGGGAAAAGAAATTTTTTTTTTTACTTAGACATTTATACACTGCAAAAATATTTTGTAAAATGTACTAAATTTTTGCATACGTTCAAATTAAATATTTAATTTAAAAATATGCAAATGTACAATTTTTTTTTTTTCTAAGACTAGTACATTTTACAAAATTTTTTTTTACACTTTTTTAAGAAATTTTATCATGTAGGGATTTTTGAAAACTTTTCATTTCCTCCCCAAACGTAGGAAATCCGAGAGTCGCTCGGTTCGGATGCTAACGAGGCACTCAGGTCCGGTTAATATCGAGGCAAAACTCGATTAATCCTCTAACGCGCGTGGTCGGGCGATATTGTTCGCGTCCGAGTCGCGTTATGTCCTGGCTAATTGATAGGCCGAGTGACGTAACGCAATTTACCCGCTGGGTGTTAAATTTCTCAATGAGCCGGCGAACGGGATTAAATAATCGGCGCGCGGGGGGATGTTATTTTTCTTCCCGCCTCCCACGGGAATCGTATCTTTCGGGTTTGTTTGAAAATTTACGCGGCTACGGCGCGCGATCCCTGCGTGAGGCTCGCGTGACCTCGAAATTTAGGAGCCCGAGAACCCCGAAGGTGGATATTCCGTAAATTTCGTGCGCGGTTTGAATTTTACAAGCGGTGCGCCGGCCGAGGGAGTCGAATAATCGCGAATTTCTCGCGTAATGGCCGGGAACCAACTGGCGAGGATTGCTGCGAATTTCCCAACACGATTTTCGACTTATCGGTTTATTAAAACAATCTCACAAAAAATTATTCAATTTTGATTCTACGATGAATTCAAAAAATTTATATTATAAGACATAAAATTATAATTATAGTTTTATAACAATCATTTATTGATTTCATCTATGTATATAATATTTCACTTTTTTTTTTATTTATCACAATTTATTAAAAAAATGTATATTATAAACTATAAAATTATAATTACATTCATTTATATACTGTTATAATAATTATTATATTCATCGATTTCATCTAAGATATTCTTAGAAAAATAAAAATAAAAAAAAAAATGAAAAAAATAAAAAAAAATAATATTAATATTAAATTAAATAATAAAAAATAAATAATATAATATATTATAATATAATATATTATATTATAATATAATATTAAATAATAATTATTTAATTTTTTATTAAATTTATATTGAAATTAATATTTCATTTTTTTCAATTCAATTTACTAAACAAAACCGTTTTTTTAGAATCAAAGTCGGATGGCTGTTCGAGCGAGATTGTGGCGCAGCGGAGTGCGTAAGGACGAAGCAGGCGGCAGCTATGACTCTACCAGTGTCGAGTTATGAAGAACTGCTCGTACAGGTGCGCGAGCTCACCCACGAGACGATTCAGCTTCAACGTCAGCTATCGTCCGACCTGTTTGACGATCTGCGCTCGCCAGACGTCAATCACAATTTCTCGACTAATATGAACGATGCGCAAGGTGAAAAAACCTAAATTACAAATAAATTTAACGTTTTTATTTCGTTCACTGAAAACTTTTGTACATCAAAAGGCGTAGAAAAGCAATTGACGGTTTTGGACTATCGCCATCTCGAATCTCTTTGAACCTCGATAATCTTCTCTCTCCCTTCGCTCGAAACAATCGAGACTCGAACAGGTGTCACAGAAAAATCCGAAGTGAGTGATTCGCTATGTAACCTCCAGCACGGTCTCCCCCAATTTTCTCGCGTTAGGTATCGAATTTTTTTCTCGTTTTTTTTTTCGCGCGTGCAAACTCGTAGGAAAAAATAGCTAAAATAACAAACAGAAATTCGAAAGAAGTAGCTATGCTCGAGAAGTGAACGAGGCTACCAAAGTGTCATTATGTGAACGAAATAAATTCGATGAATTTCTTCAGTGAGACATCTGAATTCTAATTTTAATTTTATTTTATGTCAATTCAAAGAAAATTTTATAATTATTATATTATTATCATACTTTTATCTAATATGAACATTATTATTACATTTTCTCGATCGAGTGTATTGAATCTGTCCTTGTTTTCAGAAAAATTCATTTCCGACAACCCGTCCCGTCAGCTGGAACTGAGCCGGAGATACGTCAACGAGCAGCAGGATCGCAAGTGAGTGAAGAGAAAAATTCGTCGAGTAGCACAATCGAGGAACGAGAAAGAAAGGAAAAAAAAGAAGTCTAGGACGTTTATTTCGGTTTCGGTTTCGCGGCGAAGCGCTTTCATCTTCGTCCAACGCGCGCGGTTTCATTTCCCCGCTGAATGCACTCCACGACACGTCCGAATGCACTTTTATCTCGAGCCGAGGGGCGCTTTAATTTCGCACCGCGGCTCTTTAAAAGGTGGAGGGATGAAAGCGAAACGAGAGAAAAAAAAAATTTAGATACACCCCGACAATCGGTAATGTAGGTCTCGCTACCGCGAGTGGATTCATTTTTAGCCCACAAAGGTAAACGAGCCCTTTTGCGCGATTCTCGCTGGGTGAATGAGGTTGTTGCTCGAAAAATTGCTTCTCGTATTTCTCAACTGTACGCCTCATAACGAGAATTCATTATATTTCATTTTTTAATCAATTTTTATATAATGTATCATTTTTTTCGTGATTATTAATTCTGTCGTATATTTTCAGCCGACAGAGACGTCGTTCATCGTTCTACAAAAATTTCGATACCGATGGTATAAGAACGGCCGATTTTACCAGACGGCTGCTGGCCTTCAAGGGCCAGACTCGACACGCGTTCGCACCCGAGGTGAGTAAACGTTCGATTCGAAATATTTTTCCGGCTCTCTCGCTCTCATCCAACCGGTCCTGCGCGATAGTTTTCCCCCGTCGCTTATTATGCACTAATTCGTTCGACCAGAGAGAAAGAGAGACGACGAGTGTCGGCATTAACGACGCTGATACGCTAAAGTGGAGAACAAGGTAACGCGCTAATTTGTCGTTGCTGGCTTGGGATATTTTTATTTTCCAGTAAGACCGTCTGTAACTGAAAAGCTAAGAATAGAATCGAAACAAGAACTTTCGTATATAGTTTATAAGTAGAATGTAACGGAGAGTCGCTTGTTTAACAAAATGTGAATATAGAAGAAAAATTGGAATTTAGAAGATTTAGAAGAAATCGCAAGGACAAGTACAACGAAAAACGTCTGGGGCCATCCATCATCTTCAAAAATAGAGCCCGAATGATAACACGAGAGGACTGCGGAAAATCAACTCCAAGATCAAGGTCGCACGAACGGCTCCGAAGTTGTCCCGGCACGCGAGCTATGGTTGTCCGTCATTCACGTGCACGAGTGAAAGAGGGGGCGCCCACAGCAAAAAAGAAAAGGGGGATGCAGCACGAAGGCGTAACCGAACCCGCGAGCATGCGCTGGGGGAAATCTCGCAGGAGGGGAACTCTATCGATAAAAATTAAAATCCATACTCATTTTCTCTCCCACAAAACACCGAAAATAAACACGAGTTTTGGATAAAAGCGATCTCGGTGTTATCTAACACGGAAGGGAATTATCGAAATCGAATTTGGTATTTAAGAGTGGATAACGCAACGTGCGGGCGAGAGAGAGAGAGAGAGGGATTCGAGTGGGAGCGAGAGAGAACGAGGGGGCCAGAGAAAGGGAGTGGGACAGATCGGCGTGAGTCAGTGATGGCGCACAGCAGCCGAGTCGAGCCCAGCTGTTCGACTCTTAACGCCAGTCGCATCGGTGCGCGTTGACCGACGCCACGTTATCTAAATTTCGGATCCCTTCACGGTTCAAGGACGCACCGGTGCTCCCAAGTGCGCAGAACTCGAGCAGAAATTAAAAGAAAAAAAAAAAATTGTTAACGATTATCTCCTTCGCTGCGTTTCGAAATTGCTTCTTCGATCAACGGAATATTTATCGGGCTCTGCTCGAGCGTAACGACACTGCGGATGCAAAAGTGCAGTCGCATAAAAACTGCAGTGTAGTGCAATTGTCATGTAATCGTTGGAGGACGACAATTTGGAGGAATTTTTTCGAGTCGTGCGAACCGAGGAGACAATAAGAATAGGAGTCGATTACGAAAACGATCGATCCACTGCAGCGGGGCACGCCGAGGAGTGTCACGCGTGCGCCTGCGAAACGTCGAAACGTGTGGGCAAGACCGTAAATGGAAGTCTCGGTCGTTCGCGAGAGAGGAAAATATTTTTTCCTTGGTGAATTTCGCGCTCCGATAAATCCAAGGTCGGCTCGGTACTCCAATTTCGGTTGAGTTTTGAGTTTTTAGAAAGGGAAACATGTAGCGACACTCGTAGGATCCTCCGAGACCCGAGTAATCTCCGTTCCGAGAAGTGATGCGAAAAACTCGAGGGTTGGAATTTTATCATGGTGTAAACAGAAGACAACGTTCGACTGTGTGAAGGATAAGCGATAGTGTCGAGGAGCGAACAAGCAGAGAAGATGCCGGGTGCGCGTACTCCGGAGGAAGCCCCTCGCACGGGACCAACGATGATACCGCTGCCGCGCACCGGCCGGTACGCTCAGATCACCCAGAAGGTCGCGAAAACCGAGCGCAATCGGATGAGGCTGATTATGGAGGGCGAGGACACTCCCGAGAAGGAATCGCCTTCCAGGGATCTCGACATTGCAAAGGTGAAACGACTTCGAAGGAGGTGGAAGGTCGAGCGAGCGTGCGACCTTCTGAAAATTTATGTACTCAATTTAAGGAGTCACAATAGTCGATACAATAATTTTGAAATTTTACTACACGAATTTTATTCAGTAGAATGTTAAATGTTAATACGAAATCGTCACTTTTATTGTGACCATTGTGATTGTTGTGATCATTGTGATTATTGTGACTCCTGAACGTCCTTAAGAGGACAGAAAAAAAAGCCAGTTGAGAATGTCGAGTGTCCCCCAAATTTTTTCAAGAAGTATATTTCCCACCCTCGATTGAAACACGAGGCGGAAGGTGACTCTCGCTTCCTCGGTCGAACGAGCACGGCTAACTTTTGTAGCCGCATTGCTTCGGACACGCGCGAAGCCTCGCACCCAAACAACTCACTCGGTTGCGTCGTGACTCGAGTTTCAATTCGTGGCGTATCCGGCGCTTAAGACGCGAGACGATGCACCATACAGGGAATATAAATTTACGTCATTATAGAGAATTTCCTTTCCGTCGTACTTTTCATAGCTCTTTGGAAATCAAGGAAGACTCGTCGCTGGACGTGACGGGAATTAACGACCGAATGAAATCGAACCATCGATTACTATGCAGCAAATTCAATATTTTTTCATTTTCATAATTTTTGTCACTTTCATGAGAATTCAAATGTATAAATATTTTAGTGAAAAGCATTTACTTAGACTTATATAAATTTTATTGATGTTGCATAGTGTTATTTAAATGTAAATACTTTTGTAGCGAATATTTTGTACCGTTTTATACAATGTTCTCAAATTTAATTCTATTTGCTCGCAGTTACGTTCTAAACGAGCTGCGTTCCGCGTTCTGAACTTGAGCAAAGATGCCATTGCCCTTCGTCGAGAGAGAAAAAACGCGAGATATTCGAGTCTAATTGATTCGCCAGTTGCGTTATTCATTCTCGGCAATCAGATGCAATACGCACGCGAGAACGCGCTCGCCTTTCATCGCGATCGATGCGTAAGTGAAAACACAGGAGAAAGCGTACGCATAAACGGGCTCGGTGAGCGATAATCCCGGGGACCTGCCTCAACCGGGATGCCTCGGCTGAAATCTCTCTGTGCGCGTTTTCGAACAATCTGAAGAGAAAAATCGATTTCGAGAGGCTTCCTCTTAGATAGACTATCTCGAGGGTCGAATTTCGTTTGAATACTTTGAAAAAAAAAAAAAATGAGTTTATCTCATCGGATGATAAGTGCTCGCTAAAAAAGAAGGGTCGAACAGTTCACAGTGCATTCTCTACAAAATATGAATATTCTGATATCGATATTCACATTATTTTCGAACTAGTGTGTTATGAAAAATTTTGTATTTTATATTCTTTTTTTCTCTTATTAACAATAACAAAATCATACATTTTTTTTTTGAAAGAATAAATTGTAAATTGTAGTTGCTATTAACTTTAAATGGCAAGAAGAGACACATTTGCATGATAATTTCAAATATAACACTGAGAATAAAAATTCATCTAAGCTACTTCACAATATAGAAATGAAGTAGATTCAAATTTTTGTTCTCAGTGAACAAAAATTTCGAGAGTCAATTCTCGAACGAGTGCCACTCGCGGCGAGAAAGAGAGCAAAAGGGAAATGAGAAAATTGGCATTTGCAGGAGGAGTTTGTTAGCGAGGAGCCGAAGAGGCCGACGGAGGTGCGTGGGGCGACTGCATCCTCGGGAGGGCGCGTCGGCGCGGAGGGCAGGCGGGTCGTCGTCGCCGGCGACGAGTGGCGCCCTCCGCGCTATGCCTCGATTCTATCCAGTCCATCCGACGTCGTCGACGAGTTGGAAACGCCGAGGTCGCCGTCCGGCTCCGGCCAGCCGATGGAGCCATCCGGGGCCCATCCGAGGTCCCCAGTGGACGGTGACGAAGCGAGGAACGAACGCGCCGACGAGTGGACCTCGTCGAGGTGCTCGATGATGCCGAGGTGCAAGGAGGATGCCACCGAGCCCGAGGCCAAGGAGGAAGACGAGCAGAGGACCGTGGGGACTCCTAGCCCCGAGGTTCGTTCTCCCCCCCCCTCGTTTCTATTTTCCTTTGTCGTTCCATTCCCGTTCGAAAATCAAAGCCTATCGATTTCTAGCTTTCCGCGCTTAATCAATCTCTCGCGCTATTTTTACCCGCCTCTGGGTGCTATTGACGTTTGTTTGTTTGTTCCTCTCGGTCGGTAAGACTGTTTTGGAAATTTTGCGAAAGTGAAATCTTGTCAATTCGCTTGTCAATTTAAATTCTGCTGTTTGATTTGTTGTTATTTTTCGGTTGATTGAGAATTTGAGTTGAATTTTATTGCTGATTTTTTTATTTTGTTATTTTACTGTTTGTAGGGAATTGTCAAGTGTGTGGACAGTAAAATTGCAAGCTGCTGTTTTCGCAAGTATCGCCGCGTGTTCTCTCTCGTGCCGCACAGTTCTGCCCTCGAGTATCCACCTCCTTCCGCCAACGTAGCGCGTATTGATTTTACGGAGCTGCTCGCTCTCTCTCCCTCTCGCTCCTTCACACACGCTCTCTCACCCGCTCCCCCCCCCCCCCCCCCCCCCC
>NCVS01002708.1:30470-60708 GCA_003055095.1 Goniozus legneri
CCCCCCCCCCTACGAGCATCACTGTTTCTTTCCCCATTGCTCTCCGATATTTCGTTCTCACGATAATCTTTTTTTCAACCCCACCCTAGAAGTCACAGTGTGTACAATTCACAACTTTTCACAAGAAAATTGTGTTGTCATTTTTGACATTTCTCTTGTAAATATGTTGCAAAATTTTTTCTTGCGAACGAATTTTTAAATATTTCTAAATATTTCAGTACTTCCTGAGAAGAAGCCGACAATACGACGAAAGTAGCGACGAGGACAATAGACCGAGTTTGTCCAGTCAAAATCACAAACAGTCCGGGTCTCATCGTGGATCCTGGCCAGTCAAGAAGAGCATGTGGGCTAATGAACACAGCGACCACTATCAGGAGCCAGTTCTTCCCACCATCTCTAATACTGTTAGCAATTCAATTCAACTAAATTCCTCACACTAGGGAAAAAATGTCGAATCAATTAAATATGCATTTGATGAAGCAACCGTTCAGTCTAACAGAATAATTATTAAATATGGCAGTATATAATTGCACATTGGTTCAACATTTTTTTCTTAGTGTAGAATTTAAAAAAATTGTGAAAATAACGAAATTCCATCTTGCAGGATCTGTCGAGCGTGATGAGTTTCTCGTCCCACTCGGGATCGGGTCAAGGCTGCGCCGTGGAGACGCGAGGAGACCGTAGATTGGGTGCCAAAATGGATGTGGTGTACAACCTCCTGGGGATGCTGAGTAGCAGCGAGGGTCGCGAGGACATGAGCGCGACTCTCCTTCAGATGAGCAACTACGTAGACAGCTGCGTTGTTATGCGTCAATCTGGCTGCTTGCCACTCCTCGTTCAACTGATTCACGCCCCCGGACAGAACCCTGAGACTCGGGAACGAGCCTCCAGGGCGTTGCACAACGTCGTGTATTCCAAGAGCGACGAGCGAGCTGGCCGCAGGGAAGCCAGAGTCCTCAGATTCCTGGAACAGCTAAGGGACTATTGCCAGACCCTGAGAATGTCGCTGGAGACTGGGCAAGTCCCGGACGACATTGAGAGACACCCGAGCTCGACCATCGCGGCGTTGATGAAGCTCTCCTTCGACGAGGCTCACCGACACGCGATGTGCCAACTGGGGGGCCTCCACGCGGTCGCCGAGCTCATCGAGATGGACCACCTCGCTCACGGCAGCGAGTGCGACGACCCCAACTGCATAACCTTGAGGAGATACGCGGGGATGGCCTTGACCAATCTAACCTTCGGAGATGGGAACAACAAAGCTCTGCTATGCTCGTTCAGAGAATTCATGAAGGCCCTCGTATCGCAACTGAGAAGTCCGAGCGACGATCTGAGGCAAGTTACAGCTAGTGTGCTACGGAATTTATCTTGGCGAGCGGACAGCAACAGCAAACAAACTTTGAGGGAAGTCGGAGCGGTCACAGGATTGATGAAGGCAGCCATGGAGGGTCGCAAAGAATCCGCGTTGAAATCGATTCTATCGGCACTGTGGAATCTCTCTGCGCATTGCAGTCAGAACAAAGTTGACATATGCGCGGTCGAAGGAGCTCTAGCATTTCTTGTTGACATGTTGAGTTACAAAGCTCCGTCGAAGACTCTGGCAATCGTCGAGAACGCAGGTGGCATTCTGAGAAACGTATCGAGCTACATCGCTGTCAGGGACGACTACAGGAAAATCGTTCGCGAGCGGGGCTGCTTGCAAGTTCTGCTCCAGCAATTAAGATCGCCCAGCTTGACAGTCGTCAGCAACGCTTGCGGAGCTCTCTGGAATCTCTCGGCTCGCTGTCCGCACGATCAGCGCCTGCTGTGGGACCTGGGAGCCGTCCCGATGTTGAGAAGTCTGGTACATTCCAAGCACAAAATGATTTCCATGGGTTCCAGCGCGGCCCTGAAGAATTTGCTCAGCGCTAGGCCGAGTGGTAGCAATCTGGTCCACCTGGACTCGACCGCGCGTGGCCTGGGACTGCCAACGCTCCCGTCGTTGGCAGCGAGGAGGCAGCGCGCTCTGGAGCAAGAAATCGACCAGAATTTGTCCGAAACCTGCGACAACATCGAGCCCAGCACTTCGCCCACGAACAAGGATGAGAAATTTGCGTTCAAGGATCACAGTTTTCTCGGTGCCAACTCGAGGGTGCTGCGCTCTTATCAGTTACCCTGTCCAGGTACTTCCAATGGAAAATTAGGAGTCACCAGAAGCGAGAGTCGCGAGTCCATGAGGTCCGTCACGAGCACCCATTCCGACACGATGTTCGAGAGAGTTAACAGGAATGCCAACGCGATGTCAACAACAGATTTGCTGAAACAGCAGTCCGCTTCGTTACACTCGGCTGTGGGATTCGACAGCTCCACGTTGAACATAGCTAAAGGAAATTCGGAGAGGAAGTATGCAGCCAAGTACAAAAATGCGATCCCAGAGCGTTTGAAGCCTGACGAGATAGGAGAGCTGAGATGCACCAACTCGACGATCTCCTGGACGTCTGCTTTGGACCAGGAAGCGACTTGTTCTCAGATAATGAATTCTTCAGTGGAGGACAATCTTTCACCGCTGAATCGCAGTTGCTCTTCGAAGGAACAGGCAGGGAGCAGGTCGAGTGTCTCGGAGGATGAAATAGAAATCGTTGCGTGCTCGCGAGGCCAACGCGAGAGGTCTAAGAACGGAGTGATCCTCGAGTACGATAAAGATAGCTTTACCGATGGCTCAGATTACAACGGCAGTTTTAATGACAAACCTGTTGTGGTCCTGAGGGACCCACTGAGCACGATAAACGCGATGTTGCCATCCTCGAACGGTCTGTTTGCCAATTACGCGGAGACCGATTTGGATCAACCGACTGATTACAGTCTTCGTTACGCCGAAAAAGTTACAGAGGAGGACGAAAAAGAAGATTCGGCTTACTTTGCGAGCGAAGAGCACGAGGACACTATGAAGACTTACTGTACCGAAGGCACCCCGCATGACAACTCGCTGAACACTTCAAGAGCTGCGTCAACGTCGGACCTGCAGGATGAGAATCGTGTACGAAATTCCTCGAAGAAATTGTTGGATCAAAATAAATTACATTACTTCGAGTCTAATGAAAAATCTAATGGATTAACGGTTGATTCTGATGAAAATTTAGCTCGTAACTCTCCTAGGTATGTTTAAAAAAAATAATTAATATTGATTTATCAATTATTGTATAACTAATAATGTTTGAATATTTTGAGTGTGAGGACAACGCCAACACATGTTGTTTCGAGTGATTCGCAGTATAACGAAGACTACGAATCTGCGGATTTCACAGAAAGTGATACCGGTAACAAAAATAAACAAAAATTCTCGGTTATACTTAGCAAATTTAGAAAATTTAAGTTACCTAGGATAAGAAAATTTTTTACTTTTATATTTAAAATATTTTTTTGTACAGAATTGCATGGCGAATATAAATGCCAGAATGACGTACACGGAACTCAGTTTGACTATGTTCCGAAATCCGAAGAAGACAAATACGATTCGGCTGTGGTGGACAGTGAGACACCAATTGACCAAGCAAGCGACGAAGACGATGAAGGTTTACTCGCTGCTTGTATCAATATTGGAATGCAACATAACAGGTATGTTGTTACATTTTTTCAATAAATGTATTACATAATATTTTATATTTATTAATAAATTATTAATTTTTCAAATAAATTTTCAGACACAGGCATTCCTATATCGCTAGCAATACTTTTGAAGCATTACCGAAACCAGAAAGCAATTTAGCTCGATATCAAACTAGTACAGCATTGCATCAAGTCGAGAGTAACGTTTGCGATGTCGCAGCCATTAGTGAGTTATCAACCTCGGCGAACCAACTCAACAATGAAATCAAAGGAATAAATCCTGTCGATAAACGTCATTCGTTGAATATACAAATCGTAGGTTTCCATTATTTTTATTACTTTTGTTTGTATTAAAAAAATATTGCCAAACTATTTTAAACCATCTTCTTCTAGGAATCCAACATAAATGAAAAATACAATACTTATGTAATCCGTAAAAGTCCACGTGAAAGAAAGAGTATTCCAATCGAATATGTTGATTCAAAAGATGTGGAAAGTAAAAATTCAGGAAATACGTTAGAGGAGATTACGAACGAAGGGAGTACCAACGATTCGACACCGATCGACCCAATTTTAGAAGCTGTGCAAAACGCGTCGTGTGAAAAATCCAACAAACCTGTAGAAGAAGAAATTTATCGTCGGCAACGCGATCCCGATGCGATGATCGCATCGCTGGATCGTTTAACTGTAACTCTGGTGCAACAAACCGAAGCCATGCGTGAGCGAGAATCCAACCAAATGAAGCAGAGTACTTTAAGTGACACGTGGAACGAAGATTCTCACAACGACGTTTCGTTTCCTAGTATCAGCATAAGTGCACCCATCGTTGCATCTTTTAGAAGCGACGATCAAGACGAAGAGCCAACTATTTTGTCCAGCATAATTAAGCCTGATGACACTTCGATGACAGATTCGAGGATAATTCAAGAAGAGGCGAATAAACTTGCAGAGGCAGTGAAGGATGCTGTATTCAAGCATACCGACCTCGAGGCAACCAGCATGACATCGGTCGATCTCGATGCTATTAATCCACCATCAGCAATGGGAAGTCTGATTTCTCTAACAGCGAGCTACGTAGGTTCAACTGACGTCACTGATAACGTCTACGTGAATCGCGACAGGTCCAACTCCGCCTCTCTACCTCCCCAGAAGAACCAAACTGTCGTCGAGAACCGTCTGGCTCGTAAAAAATCTTTACCTCTAGGAATGGTTGCCAAACGTGCTCTCGGTCAAACTTCGAACCACACTGGAAGTTTAGAGAACTTGCTCAACGAGAGCCCAGCTTCTCATCTCGAGAACGTCAAACCACCATCGATGATGGATGAGTTATTCGATAATGGCGACATGGAGAACAGCATGCTAAGTGTAGCTAGTATCACATCGGAAATTGCTGATTCCAAGGATCAGGAGTCTCAAAGTTTAACAACCAGCGATCAAATGTTCGATCTTGTTAAGCCACTTGCGAATGTTCTGTCGATCACTTGCATGAGATACGCGGAGTCTATGCAGACGAGTGCCAATAACAGTCTCAGTGAATGCTTGGAGAATATAAATCCACCTTCTTTATTCAACGAAGTCAGCGATATGGACGACACTACTTTGGAAGCTGTAACCGACACTCTTTGCAGCGATACTTTGTGTCCTGATATGGAACTGAACACTGAAGAAGTTTCCTATTCGTTGATGGCCAACACCATAGATGAGGCAGACAATGACACTGACGAAGCTGTGACTCCAATTTCGACAGAATATTGCGTTAGTAGCTCAGCCGAGTCGACACCAAAAAAGAAGTTGCTGAGAAATCATCTGACGCCAAAACAGAAACGAAATCTCGCGAAGGAGAGGTACAAGACCTACACGATAGCTGCAGAGATGGTCAAGTTGGAGGAAGAGAGAAAGAAGCAAGAAGTCCCGAATACAGCGGCTGAGAAAATCTCTCAAGGAAAATATTCGCCATTTTCCAAGCTCACCCCGAAGCAACGCAGGCAGGAGGACCGAGCTAGATTTCAGACGCAAGTGCTGGCCAATCCATTCCCAGATTCTGCAGGCAACAACGAGCCGAGTGGAGCCTCCCAGCCAGAGAAGCCTCACCAGACGACTCCAGTCAGATCAGCAATTCCGATGCTGTCCAAAATTCCTTTCAGCAGGACTCGAAAAAATAAATCACTGGACAGCGATGAGAGGAGACATCGCACACCAGAGGACTCTCAAGACACGACATCCGAAGAGCAGGTCAGCTCCAGTGGAACCGAACCAACCCAAATTCGAAATATCATCGAGCAGAATGCAACGATCGTTCTGAACAATCTGAACGACACAAACACCGCAGCTTGCAACAGCGAAGATTTATTACTAGACTGCGAAACTTTGAGTTTGGTTTCAAACGACACAGAGTCCGAACAAAGTTTGAGACTGCGTTTCATGAATGGACTGTCGAGAAAATTGATGGTTTCGTGTTCTGAGGATGCTGACAATACTTATACTATCGTTTCTAATCACGAATTGAAATCAGAGCTGACTTATCCAGAGCCTCTGAGGAATGAAACCGAAGCTCAAGCGGAGTCTGAGGAAGACAGCGAGGAGGAGTCGAACTCGGATGGGCAAATTCAAGAAACGAAGCGGCCGAGAATAATCAAGCCAGGAATGGTGAATAGAGATGCCAGCACGGAATCAAACGCGACTGACAAATCCGACGAGAGTCCCAAAGCGATTCGTGGGCGAAGAAAAGCTCTCTACTCGAACCCAATCACGAGAAAACCAACGCCTCAATCTTCCCCACTGAAGCAGGTCAATACTTTCACGGGCATTCCAATGGGACGCAGCAACACCTCGCCTATCGTCCGAGCAACACGAGCAACAACACTCAGGCAGAACACCAACGCTCAGCAGAACGCGAATCGCGAGCTGGCCAAGTCTAATTCGAGTCCCAGAATGAATCAGCCTGATGAAGTCGAGATTCGAGCGAAAACAGTGGCAGCTAAAAGAGTTTCTGTTCCCCAGAAGGGATCTTCGTTGACCTGGACGAAGTCCCAGAAGCGGCACAGCACACCAGCAACGCTCCCCAGCAACAACAACCAGCCCATCAAGCCACTGGAGCGTCAGGGAACCTTCACCAAGGATGAGCCCGAAGTCGAGAACGCCCCCACCGTGCTGTCCTCTCCCCTGAAGACTCGAATCGCGAAACCAATCAAGAGCATTCCTGCCAAAGCGAACTCGGTGGTCGGCAAGTCGAAAATTTCCGTCAGGACTTACCAGTCCAAGCCAAAAACCAGCAATGAGAAGATCCAGTCCAGAATTGCTCCCCAAAAGAGAATACCAACAGCTAAAAACAGCACAGAAAAAATGTCCGCACCAGCGGACAGCTCCAAGTCCCCGAAGAGGATGCTGGGTCCGAGGTCGAACAGCAACACCAGCATCGTGTCCAACTCGTCCACCGGTGCGAACAGAAAGCTGACCAAGGAGGCCACCAGCAAGATCGCCAGCCTCTGGAAGAAAGTCGAGGAGTCGAAGAGCAAGCAGAAATTCGAGAAGCCGGACACCAGACAGTGGATAACAGCAACTCAGCAACCTACAGAATCAGCCGACGAACCAGCCTACAGGCTCTTCCGCAGCTCGACCTTCGAGGGTGTCTCCGAGAGCCAGACGTCCCTCCCCAAGTTCAAACGTCCCCAGATTCCGAGTTTGCAGTCGAAGGGAGTGAAATACAGGAATTCCTGCGACCTGAGCGGGGTGGACGTGAACGAGGCGCCCTGCAGGATCCCCGGCAAGGCCAGCGAGAGTCCAGCAACAACAGCAACATTCAACAGCGGTACTCTCGTCCTGAGGAGGAGGCAGGAGCCGGTGGACGTCGACGAGTCGAATGGCGTGAAACGGCTGTCCAGGTTGGGCTCGTTCATCAGGGTGGACCCGAACGACCCGGAGAGCCTCGCACAGGCTCAGCCCCGCCCTCCAGCATCAGCAATTGTCCCTCCCTTCAATTACAACCCCAGAGAATCCCAGCCCAAGGTCAAATCTAGCGATAGCGACGCGAAATCGGACGCCGATTGCGACCTCGTCACGGCCTCGACGAGGATAACCACCGTCTGAATATTTCGCTCGTTCTAGGTATCGTAGAATTTTTTACGGAGAGAGTTCGATTTTTATGTTCCTTCGTTCTCGAAAATTTCTCCGAGTCTCTCGCGCCGGAGAGACTCGTCGGAGGAGTTTGTAGCTAAGTTGAAATTTTTTTAATAAAATTGTTTATTCTTTTACAACTAGTCATTGTATATTTTTGTTTTATATCGATTCTCTTTTTTTTTCATTTCTTTTTATAGTTTTTCGGCATTTTTTTGGAATACTCCGAATTACGATTACGAAAATTGTTTCGATATTTTAATTCCGCTGATATGTTTTCGCATGTATATAACGTCGGATTATTTAACGAAACATACGTCAGTCAAAAGAGAGGGATAGTTAGTGAATGATACAATAGCGATAATTATAACTATTCTATTATTTATTCAATTTTGTATATACGTAATACAAATATATAGCTAAAGTGATAGCGACGTGTTACTAAAAAAGAAAAATACGATCTGTCGAATTACGGATATACATATTACACAGCTGTACATCTTTGTGTTAGATCAGAGAGAGAGAGATACATGGTCCATATTTTTGTTGTCCCTTTAACATTGGACGTAGATAACTCCGATTATTTTCAAGACTGATAGTGAAACACAATGGTAAATGGGACACTCGCGCACTAAACAGTGGAATGAATATCATATAAAAGGGCGGTAGAGTTTATTTCTATCGCCGTAGCGGTCTAATAAAAAATGAACATTAATAGGATGGTTCGCTTATCGAGAATAGGAATTTTGTAAACCCTATGAGTTTCTAGTCTACTCAACAAAACCTTTACGAGATAACTGTAGTTTTCATTTCTCAATATTGCGTCAAGTTAATTGCGTAAATGTGTAAAAAAAAAAGTGTCGCTGCGTTTTGTCGTTATCTCCCCTTCTTAAAAAATCGAATTTTCATTTTGAGTGCATACGATGTAAATTTGTCATTACATACTTCGAAGTTTTGAGATATTGGTATTTCGTCGATATACCAATCAAGCAATTGCAATATGATAAATTTTACTTTCTAATGAAAAAAATTTAGTGTATCTAATTTGTGATTTATTTTTTTATTTTTGGTAAACAATGATCAAATTTTTAGTTCGAACGTCATCTTTCCTTCCATTCACAAGAATGGATATTGCGATAGAAGGATTAAGTTTTGACGTGGCACGTGAGAGAACGTTTGTGAATGAACGTTTGTTGCAATACGTTACTTTTAATGATAGAACGGTTTTACCCTGTTCCAGTTGGAGTTAATTAAATTTAACCGTTCAAACTCGGAAAAATAGCAGGGTCTATTTTGTTGAATAGTTTATTTTTTATTATAATACTTTTGTTGTGATCAATTGAATACATAGTTCTCGTAATTATTTAGATTTTAAGTTTCTTCCCCTTTAATCAAGGTATTTTTTAGATACACTAAAAAAAGTCTTATTTGTATATTATAAATTCTGGAACAATAAAATTTTTAGCAAATACAATAAGCGTAATTTAATTGACCTCCTATTGCATTTATCAAAAATACCCATGTAATCACAAATATTTTATTGTTTATTTATATACAGTACACTCATACAGGACATTCATAAAGATTGATACTCTTATCTTCGGATACAGATGCAAAAATATTATTTTTCTCTGGATGATATTTAACAGCCCAAACCTGGAAGAAATAATAAAATTAAAAATAAAATTCTTTGCATTCGAATACGATTACAGAGGAATAAGTTTACTTGGTCAGTGTGTTCCTGGAACGTGTGCAGGCATTGCCTCTGTGCGAGATCCCAAACTTTGACAGTAGTGTCTGAACTACCAGACACAAAACTTTTGCCATCAGGTGAAAATCCGACTCCTAAGACCCACGACCCATGACCTGACATGGTTCCTACTACGTTAGCGTCTTTCCTATAAAATTTCATGGATGATATTACTTTAATCACGATGATTTTTTTACTCAAGCCCTTACACATCATATAACTTCATATGTCCATCATCGGAAGCTGTGAGAAGTAATTTAGAGTCTGGAGAAAAACAGAGGGATCTAATTGGCAATGCATGACCTTCTAGCGTTCCATGTATTTTTCCGTGCGCTACGTCGAAAATATTAATAATTCCATCAATAGCTCCGCTAGCAATATATTTTCCATCAGGACTCTAGAATAATTAATTTGATTAAATTCTTTGAATAAAAAATTTGTTAACATAATACAAATGAATTTTCTCTATTTAGTACTGTACTTACATATGCAATACTGAGTGTAAATTTACCACCTCTAGCATCCAATATTTGTTCTGATTTCCTGCTCTCAACGCCATATAAATGAATTTTACCAGCGTGACTACCAAATACAAGATACCGGTCATCTGGTGAGAAAGCTACAGTCCAAATTTCAACAGGACCAACTTCCACACTCGATATTAATTCACCACTCTCTATATCCCACAATTTCAGACTAGAATCTAGAGAACTTGATGCACATTCTACACAATGGAGATTACAATATAAATAAAAACAAAGCTAATTTTATAAATAAATAACATTGTTTACTTACTTGTACCGTCAGAACTCACAGCCACTGACAGGACACCCAATGCATGTCCCGTTAATTTATGTTTCAAAACTAGACGTTTATTTTTGTGTTCCCACACTTTAACAGTATCATCAACAGAGCCAGTAACTACATATGAAATTTCTTCTTTGTCTTCGTTTGAATGCATTGAATCTCTGTTGGTTCAGGAGCAAAATTAATAAAAAGAAAACTGTTAGAGCCAATATAGACCTACCTAGAGTCTTCATTCTCATCTTCTTGGGGTTCCTTTTTCTTTTTGGGACAGCCCCAAGAACAAGACCACATACTTTCCTCATGTGCATTTTCAGTTTTGTGAATTAAAGAGTACTGGAAAAATTAAATAACCTAACGTCAACATTCATAACCTAGGCATATTGAATTTCAATTTAAAAAATGTTGATACATTTGTATTAATAGACGTTATCAGTAGAAATGACTAAATTATACATTACATATATGTTTTATATCTGAATGTTAAAAAATGTAAACTTATTTTATTAAAATGAAAGAAATATGGTTAAAAAAAACAAATTACCATTGCCACATACGACCGGCAAAACGCTTAAGTTGATATGACGCTAGATAACATAACCTCAAATTACCAAATCAGATCTTCAAAATATCATTTAGGAGGTAATATCAATAACATCGTCATGTTTACGTATTAAACCTCATGCTTTATTATTGAATATATTTGTCTATAATAATTCATAATACAAATTGTATACTTTGATAAATAACATAATAAAAATAACAGAAATTATACTCTTGCTGTCTAATAAAAATTTCAGAACATCCCAGGGAATAATTTTATCTGTCATGGAATGGAACAATTGATTAAAAAAAAAATAACGACAATAATCAATTTTGACTGAAGAGAATGATTTTTCCATAATTAATTCAGAAAATCAGAATCATATAATCACAATCGTACCCTGCATTCTTTTTATATGTACTCCAAATTGTAATTTCAATAGTGAAAAATTCATTTATCAATTATTAAGCAAAACTTATTGTGTATAAACTTGGCTTTTGTGATATATATATCACGGTAATAAGTTTTAACAAGTTTTACATGCAACTTTAAAAATCTTCTCTTCTTAAAAAATTCAAGCAACAGCTTTGGCTTCTGGCAAGAAACTCTCCCAATGTTTGATTAATTGATTTTGGTGTTGTAGCATATCTTCTAGATAGCTGATTAATTGTTTCTTGAAATCTTCTACTCTGATCAATTCAAAACGGTCAACTTCTTTCTTTATAATTTTAGAAATATTATCAAACTCCTCTTGTCCTCTCTCCACTTTAGCTTCCCATTCTATTACTTCGGTCGCGGCTTGACTATTCTTATCTGCACGACCGGATTGCTCTAATCTCGCTTTTTGCTCTCTCTTTTTATTCAGCATCATTTGTGCGTGTTGCCAATTTTGGAATACTTTGACGCGTTCATGGAATACATCCTAAAATATTTCATTGATACGAAATTAAAAAATTGATGTATTAATTTGATATTTCAAGTTATACCAACCTTGATGGCTCCAATGAGTGCAACATATTCTCTTATCATTTCACTGTACTGATAGAGATCACTGTTGCTCTGGGCTCTTCTTACGCTTTCAACTTTTTCTAAAGTTTCCGCTAATTGAGCTAGAGCTCGTCCTAGAGACGCGCCTGGTTCTCCGTGTCCGAGAACCGCTACAGCTCTAGCAGTAGCTCCTGTGCAAGTAGCCAATTCTCTCCTCTGATTAGTAAGAGTTTCCACAGCAGAATGTAGGGACCTCAATTGCACATCAAGAGAATCAATCTGAGATGTTTTTTCTTCAAACCACTAAAAACAAAAATTTAGGTTGAAAGATGAACCGTTTAATTTGTCTGTATTCATTTATACCATATCAGACTCATCCATTTTATATGTTATTTTATTAACAGTTTCGCCAACTTTGTTGAAAAGCCTCATCACTCCTGCTCCACTTAATGCAGAGGTGTTTGTGGCTTTTGGCAATTCCATATCTAATTTAAAATGGAAAAAAATATTTTATATTAAATTCATATTAACTAAGAATGAGCCTTAATAGCTAAACAGAAGTTTTGATTACCAGTTTCTAAGAATTCTCTGAAATCCTGATCAACCCCAAGTACTGGATGAGAAGCTGTTCTATTCAGATATCTTTCAAGAGCAGCTCTTCGTCTCTCAATGAATTCTGAGGAGGTAGAATTTTGCTCTTGGTTTTTGTCACCAGAAATTTTTATTTTTGTTGTACCAATAACATTCTTTTGTGGTGCTGGTGGAATGATTCTGCCATTTCTAAGATATCTTTCAGTGAGTTTATCGTGAAGTCCAAGAAAATCACTAAAACGTCTTATAACGCTGAAATTTCTCTTCTTGAAAATTGGTAAATTGGTTTTAGTTTCAACTCTGTAGGCAACATATGCTCCCATGCCTTCTCCTACTTTTTGTGGCGATGTGACACTGATTTTTAAATATGTGTCCGAGCTAGACTGTGCCTGTAAGTAGTATAAAGAGAATTAATCAAATACATAAACATAATTCAAAGCTCTCTTGTGATGATTATTACATTATCTGTTGTTTGTGATTGAATAATGTCAGACGACAATGCATCTGCGTTGTCATTGATTGGTACATCATGCAGATCGCCGATATCTGTCATCATGGATCCTAAAGGTGGACTTAAAGGTCCTGGTATTGGACTTGATACCGTAGAAAATGAATTCTCCTCAATAGCATCATGAAGTGTTAACTTTGGCAATTCAGCTTGAATTGTAGATGTACCATTGAGCGAAGACTGACTTTCTGAGGGATTCTAATTATAAAAAAGAATTAGAATATGTTATCAACTTTTCCGGTAAAATTTTACTTTTACACAAAGAAATATAAAGAAACATATTTAATCAAAAGTCATCAGAAAATTTCTGAAAAATCACGATTTGTACTAATAAAACGAACAATTGTTATCAACAGTAGGAATAAACAATGTTAAATACCTGCATTGCAGATGCGAAAATATCATCGTCGTCATCTCCTAAATCGTCATTAGACAATTCATTATTGGGAGGAGTAGAAAACTCCTTTTCATCAGCCATTTTCACCTTCTGTCAACTTGTAGTCAACTGTGATACCGCGGGATCGGCCCACAAGTCATGAATTGATATGCGCGTTAACACTGCTCACCGCAAAACGCATTGCGAACGATGAGACGTTAGAAAATTTCATATGAATTTTAACTATTCTGAATGATTCGACTAATATGTTAAAAAAACTGTCAAATTATCATTTTAAGTCATTATTGCTTTCATTTCTTTGTGGATAAATTATTTCATTTTCAAATGAAGTTTTCGTAACTTTTTCATTCATTCAATCTAATACGATTTTTGTCCATTCTCTCCTTCACTGGACAAATTACTACTTAGATGGTCAACCATTGGACATCTGATGCCACTAGACTTCGGCAATTATTTAAAAATCTATCACTAAACAAAATTATTTACTTAACATTTTTAGCAATACTGCAATAATATTTCCACTTTTATTTTGCAAATATCATGATAGTAGACTGTATTCAATTTAAAATGAGGAATATGGCGGACTTATAATTTTAATGCCATGTGTATATACGTGTATGTGGATAGTTTATTGAACTTTGCACAAGGTCATCTGTTGACCTCGGTGAAGGTAGGTCAGCCATATTCTTGCAGCCTTTATTTTCACCTTTTTGCAAAGCTTTAAATTAAAAAGATTTATGAATAATTTATTATTAATTATAACGACAAATTTTGAAGAAGAATAACAAGAATAGACAACTAATGTCTTATCTATGTATATTCATGATAAAATTAGGTCTCTCAAAGAATTCAATGAATGAAACATCTGCTATTTATAGAATACGTCTTCATCTATCTCAATGGGACGATTAGAATATTAATCATCTATTTGAAACACAACTTTGACTAATTCGTAGTTTAAATAAAAATGAAATCGTAATTGTTGATACATTTGAAAAGTTGGTCAGCTTGCTTAACCCAGAACAACATATATGTATGTAATATATATATCACATATTATGTACCGTGTTCTATCAATATTGTTTTATTTATACGATTCTACGAGAATGCCACGGGCCTGATTTCGCATTATTATCTTGTATTTCCCGTCGTCACACGGTCAGCAATTATTGCCAAAAACGTTTCAAAAGGTTTTTTATCCTCTTTAAGCAGGAAACACTCTGCATACGTGGCAATCGTGGCCTCCAATCAAAAACGTAGGATCCTTTATAGGCGTGGCTTTGAAAACTCTTATGCAGACTTCAACGTTCGGTAGCCATAACTTCTGGAGAAGAATCTTTGCCAGTGAGTTCTCACGATTTTTTACAATAGATGAAATATAGTGAATTGTCTTGTACGTGTGGATTAATTAGAGCGCGCTTTTGAGTGGAATAGTTGGTGAGTCTGATCAAAAATCGTAACGCAATAATTGTCCCAGGACTTAACAAATGCGGGATAATCTCGGCGAACGTCCCTTTTTGCCGGTTTTCTGCGCTTTTTGCTTAAAATTATTTGAGAAATGCATACTCGTCGTTCGGTTGCTACGTGTCGATGACCTGCTGTCGCCTACTTGACAGTTTCGTGAATCTCGACAGGAAATTATATTCTATACTTTGAAATATATTGCGCATAACTATTTCTTACACCGTACATGTGTACGTTATCAAATATATTTTTGATCTGTAATTCAAATCTAATTAGTTAGTCGTAATGGCCATAATTCTATTTAAATCGTATAATAAATTGTTGCAAATTACCTTATGATCGTTTAAAATGCAGTTGGTTGTTGGTTATTAGCAGATTTGTCACATTTTAAGACTGCTCTAACAAGATTCTCAGAGGATTTTATTATTTTTGTATTTTATGTAATTTTATGAAATTTCATTACAGAAAAATAAGAAGTAAAAATGGATTTCCAAACTGGATTAGTTTACGTAGGAGTGGTTGTCATATCTGCTGCAGTGATACTCTTTGTATCTATGTTTGGCATTATGGAAAAATCTTATGAAGAAGCTATCGCCGAACAGCGAAAGCTCCCTGATGAACTTTTACTAAGTAAAATTTTTTTATGTTAATAAAGTCTGATAAATTTATACCTAACATTATAACCATTCAAATTTTATTTGCACAGACAAGAAAGAAAAAAATAAGGAGAAAAAGCATAAGAATAAAGCAGCGAAAAAAGCTAAGGAAAAAAAGGAAGATAAAGAGGAAAAAGAGGAGAAGCCTGAGCATGTTCAGTTTGAGGAAACTCCTCAGATATTGACTCCTGAAACCCCAGTTCAGGTAAATTTTGGTTCAATTATGAATGTCATAGAAGAAATATTATACCATTCATAGTCACCCAGGGTATACTAATATTTTGCATGATTAGATTATTATTTGGGTTAGTTTCTTGTACTATAATAAGCTACGTCAGAAAACAAGTGTTTGGGATAATAATATGTTATTGCGAAATAATTTTGATAGTTTCACATGGGTCGATGATAAATAACTGGGAATTCAAGATTGCCTTCTATAAATATCTGTATTTACGCACACAAATAAGTATGATATTACATTTTCCGAAATTTTATCATTTAGACAGATTGTAGTTGAATGAAGTAAGTTATATCACTGAACTGGGTATCATAAAATTCTGTAACACAAGTATTTCACTTACCAAATGTACAATATTTATTATATTAATAACTTATTCATTGTTCAAGCTAATTTCATATGAATTTAATTTTAAGCTTACTCCTAAATTAACTTGCGAGTGCTTTTTATTAAATTAATAATGGGTTATCGCTTTTCTTTTATATTGCAATATAGGAAAGTAACAAAGGTAACAAGAAGAAAAACAAGGTTGACAAAGTTAAACCTATTCTTGTGAATAAAGACGAGCCATCAGTGGTTGTGAACGAACCATCTGCATTGCAAGGTTTGACAGAGGAAGCCAACCATTTTGAAATCATTCACCCAAAGGATGATCTCGAACTGATAAGGACTCACAGTGTGAGTGTTTGGGTTTCCTAAAAATGCTTTTTCTAACTACATCATTCACTGAATTTCAGTGATCAAAATTTTATCTTCTAAGTATTAAATCTTTGAAATCTAAAAAAAATTTTCCTTGTGAAAACTTAACAAAATATTCATATTGCATGTATATATTTTTACACAAATGGTTTGCATGAATGATTTATTAACTTTAAAATTTACGTTTATTAATGTGTGGTATTTCATCAATCTTTCTACTAACACTCAAAAATGAATGCCATTTCTTACTATTTGATTCTTTTTCTTCTCCAGTTGAAATATTTCAGACATAATAATTACATTTTTTTCAATACAGAGGGAAAATCTCCATCAAGTTCATCAGTCTGAATCAACAGTAAATAAGTCTCCTAAGGAGTCACCAACCAAATCTAAGAAAAATGTTAAAGATGCAAAGAAAAGAGAAGAAAATAACAAAGCAGATAAGAAAGAGACTGTTGCTGCTAATGCCAGTCCCCAACCTATTAAGGAAGCTACAAAGGAAGTTAAAGAGCAGCCAAAAGATAACATGGCAAAAGAAGTGAAGGAAGTTGTAAAAGAAATAAAGGAAGTAAAAGAATCAACTAAGGAAATTAGTTATAAAGAGACTAAGAAACAGAAGAAGAAAAATGATATTTTATCTCAGATTGGTAAGATTCTCATTATAAAACAAAATGTATTTAAAAAATGAAATGTAAATTTTTTGTCATAATCGGTTGATTCTAGGTGGTGACAAAGATGGTGTTGACGTCTCTCTCTTGGTATTGCTAATTCAAAAAACTGAGTTGAGTCGTTCCGAGATTCAAGTACTCATCGATCAGCTTCTTAACAAGCAATTGGATAACCCTCTCGAACATTCTGAATGGTCTGAGGGTCGCGCCGATCCTGTTATCAAGCTGAAGAAACAACTTGCTGAAAAAGAAAAGGCTCTCGTTGATGAACGTGAGGCAAGCATGGCTTTCCAGAGTAAATTGAAGGAACTCAGAAACGAACTCAACAATGAAAGATCTCGATTGACCGGAAATTTACGTCAATTGGAGGAGGCTCTCAACGCGAAAATTACCGAGGCTCAAACTTTGCACACTCGCATGCAGCATATCCTTGAAAGTCACGCTGCCGAGAAACAAGGTTTTGCCAGACAAATCGAGCAATTGCAAACCAAAGTGAGCGAAGACGCAGCCATCATTCATAAAATGCAGGAAGATCAAGGTCAGACACAAGGTCATCTTCAGCAAGAGTTGATCACCCAGAGAAAGCAAATGGAGATACAGTTTAACCAGATGCGCGAAAATGAGAATGCATTGAAAACGCAACTAGGTCAGAAACATGTTGAGATACAGGAACTGCAGAATGAATTCCAAGCGACTTGCGAAAGTAGTACAGCGGAGATCGAATTGCTTAGACAACAACTGGGAATGATGCAGGGTCAACTCATGCATACCGAAAGGCAACTACAGCTTTTCAAAGAGGCTGGCGATCGTCAACTCGAAGTAAATCTCGTCAAATAAAACTGTTGTACTGTATTTGTCAAATTTTTATAATATTTCTGTATTTTTTAGGATTCTCACAGAGCGCACGCTGATTTAGAACACAGATTAAAAAATACGCAACGTCACGAACAAGAATTGCAGAAGCAATTGAATGCTTTGCAGTTAGAACTCAATGTGGCTAAAACTGAGGCCAACGATGCATCCATGCTTAAAATAGAGTTGAACAATGTTGAGTCTGAATTGAACAAATTAAAATCTGAATTGTCGGTTTCTAAGAATGAGGCCCAGACCGAAGCCGTTGAAATTACTACCTTGAAGGTATCGTTAGTAAACACAGAGGAGGAGCTTGCGAAATTGAAAGATCAATTTCATAGTACGCAAGAGGAATTGCAAAAATCTTTAAAAGAAATTGCACATTTGAAAACACTTTTAAATAGCGAAAAACAAGAAACTGAAATAGTGCGGGTTGAATTCCACAAAACGAAAAATAGTTTGAAGCAGGCTTTAGACGATGTAAATAAATATAAAGTTGAGTCACAGAGATTACAAGAAGAATTAGCGCAAGTAAGAGCGGAATTAGCCAAATTGCAAAAGAGTGAATCTGATGATAGCCTACAGCTGCAAATCACTAAATTGCGAGAAGAAAATGATAATCTTAAGACACAGGTATTATATTACTTCTGTATTCACATTAAATTAGTAAATCAATTTTTCTAACGTTAATCATTTTTTAGCTTACGGCTACAGAACGTTCAGAAAATAGGCAAGAAAATGGTTTGGACGAAAAAGTTAAAAAAACTGATGTTCAGTTAGTGGAACAAGCTAATATGTATGTATATTATTATCTTTTACTTTTTTATGTTATAATATGAATTTCATATTTAATTAATTATTATGATATTTTGGTTTTAAGATTAGCACAAAAAGAAAGTCAGTTGGACACATTGAAAACAGAATTGTCTCGTAAAGAGGAAGAGTGTAATCAATTAACCGCTCAAATTGAAGCTCTGAGAAGTGATGCAAATAAACACCACAATCAAGCTAAACGATTACAAGACGATTTAGACGCTCAAAGATTAAAGAATGATGTAAGTATTGACGGGTCTCTTTAAGGAATAGTTCAAAAAATACACACAACTCGGAAATCATATTAAATATCGGGTCTTATTTACGCGAAAAACTGTAGAATTTTCTTTTAATACAAAAAGATATGTCAATTTGCAATTTCAAAATTTAGTCTTGCAAATGATACTAAATTCATGTTGGATTGCCTATCTTATATGCTTCCATCACTTACCGTTTTATTATTTTCATTTTTATTATTCGTGATACAGGAATTACGTATTAGAAACTGGAAAGTGATGGAAGCTCTTTCTGCCGCTGAATCTCGTGCTAAATGTAGTTCTGGTAAAAGCAATGATGTAAGTTACATTATTCGTTATGCAAATCGTTTACTTACACAAAATGAGTAATATCTTGCGCGAGACCACTGATTCTAATTTTGTATATTTGGGGGGTAGGATTTGACATCACAAATGAAACAACAGCAAGAAGAAGCAACAAAGGCCTTCTTACAAAGGGTATTCCCAGAAATCAAAGTATCTGAGAAATCCTACGACAAATGGATCAGTGCCTTTGAAAACCGAGTTTACACTGTGCTATCAGAGTTACGAAATAGGAGTACCTCTGATGCAGATGTAGAAAAGCAAAATAAAAATTTACAAGGCATGGTGTCGCATTACAAACAAATAATTGACGACACGGTGAGTTCATGGTTTGATATAAAATTTATGTTTACTTTTAAAAATATTAAAAAATTAATAATTATGATTTATCACAGGAGGGAATGCTTAATAAACTTCAAATTCATATTGAATCTGAAGAAACGCGATGGCAGTCGCAACTTCGCCAAAAAGAGAACGAGGTTGCCAATCTTAGGTTAGAACTTAATGAGCTCCGAAAGAAATCGGTAAAAAAGGTGAGATTTATTAGAAGCTTAGATAATCGAAGGTATGATTATTATAATTTTTAACGAAAATATACGATTCAAATTCCAGAATGAAACTGGTGGTGTGATTAATGGCCCACCAACATCAGATTCTCTTACATCAGAGGTGAGTGCACATTTTCTAACTTAAGTCCATCATAAATTTTACAAAAATGTAACTATTTAAAAATATAATATACAACTGACACGATTCTGTCGAGAGTAATGCGTACTGAGATGATAATAATGACTGTTTTCATCGTTACAAATCATATATTAATGGTTTTATCGTTTTGAATGCTATAACAGTTCACAATCAAATCTACAATAAAACGATGCACATTTGCAGGTACGCATCTGTAAATAATGGAATTGCGAAAAATTGCTTATATTCATACAAAACATCGTTTTTGCGAAATCATATTTCACGGCTGAGTTTTTAAACTTTAGTTTCAATCAGAATAATTTCCATTAGAACGTAGCTGCTAAAATAGAATTAAAATCATGTAAAAAGTTTAGTTTTCGTATTTCATCCATTACTTGTATATTTTTAATCAATTAAGTAATTTAAATTATGTCATCAGGGTGATTCGGGAGAGCAATAACTCGACGGAGAAGAAATTAACATAGGAACAAGAATGCTGATGGTAGTTCAAGAGAATTGACTTAACGATGATTGGAGCCATGCTGTAGATATAAATGGCAAATGTTACTATTAAGAAGACTAATACAATGAATAAAGTAATTTGAATAACGTTAATTATAAAAATATCATATTTTATTATGTGGAAAAAAGTATAAACAATTGAACTATGATTAGCGAATATAGAAAGAAGGAGATACGCGGAAACGATTTGTGCAATGTTTACACCATTATATGGTATCGTTTGTGGTTTAGAATGGAGTTACGATGATCGCACATTGAAGTTGAATTTTGATTTTTCATTACAAAGATTATTATATCAATAACAATTTATTTGTACTTTTTAAGGTTATATTTGATTAAGTTTTTTAGTTATATTTATACAAAGCATAGACTTTTTAAATATTATTATGCTGCACTAATTATTTCATTTTTGATTAATCAATGTTATTTTGCTGCCTCTTTTTATAAATAAAAATCTTTATTATTGAAAAATTATCGTGGTAATATGAAAAAATTATGTAACATAGACAATCGTGATAATACCAAGTTATTTTTAGATAACTTTCATACTGTTAAAAGAATTTGTATACAAAATCAAAAAATGATTAAAATCCTACATGTGCAATAACAAAAGTAAACGTCCAGCATTTGATCCTATCTGTAAATCCTCGGATAATTCTAATTTGTTAAAGACACTGGATTAAGATCCGTTTGTTTATACGTGTACACTAATAAAGAGAAAGGGTTTTTAAAGGTTTAACCATGTTTGTTGTAATAATTTTGTTCCTAAAATCAATATCCAGTGAATCATAATTCCTCATCCTATACATACATCAATAAAGGCAGAGAAAAGAAAATAATCCAGAATATCATGTTGAAAATATATTATTTATTCAGACGTCAAAATTTTATTCATCTTTTCATGATGCTAATACAAGCTCATTTCACCTCTCAAAAAATTCGTAATACACGACTTAAAAAATATATACTTATTTTTATATCTCTTTTTGATTGCAGAATAATTCTCTTAGAGCTTAAATCTGAATGGATTTTTATGATAATCTATTATGACTCGTTTCACAACATACGCATTAAAAAGTATTTAAAATTAGTAACAATGGTAAAGTGAAACTAATTATTGCTAATTGGTTACAATGATCACTCAGCCGCGGAATCTTCGGTATCGATAATTGTTTTGAAACAGAACGGTTGGAAGGGATGTCCCAACCCGCTGTAGAACTTGCTCATGAATTCGACCCTGTGAGAATACAAATTATTAGTTCTTTCTACTAAACGAAGCTAACTATTTAAGACTTACCAATGAAGACGGAGAGTGTGCAAGAAAGCAGACAGCCCTTCCATCAATACAAGAATGGCAATGGTAAATAATGCCCAGGCGCCGAAAGTCAAAAAGAGCATGACGCTCTTATAATAAGCTCCTTCTTCAGCACGAAGTCCTTTGCTGAGTACCATGCTCCACAGTACTTCGGAAAGCTGGCCGTGGGCCAGAGAAAGAGCCCACAACCTTGAATAAATATTACATAAATATTTATATAAAGAAATACAAAAAAATTATAAATACAAGGTGTACATACCTCAAATATGATGCAGTGTGTGATACAGTGGATAGAACGTATTCTATAGTATGAATAGACTGATGGATCATAATTTCACCAAAAGATTCCTCTTCTTCGTGATTTGATGGGCTAGGAGGGCTGGGACTCAATTCGCTGTTTGTTGGTATACTCTGAAAACCATCGACTTGAAGTTCGATATCATGCGAATTTGATCTCTGTAATGAATTATAAACCGAATGAAACTTGAATTCTATTTTTTTATCTATTTGAAAAAAATGAAACCTACGCGTGAGAAGCACCGCTTGAATAATTTGCTCAAAACGATGTAGAGTGGCTTGCCGAACAGCATAACTGGGATGCATATCAAAGCAGCGAATACAAACGCTTTCTGGAGCACCTCTTGCCCTTCGAACATGTAAGCTGAACAGCCCTCGGGGACTGCAGTGGACGAGAAGAGCATCATATTGATGAAGGTGATCAGAACTGAAGGCGCGCAGCTTGGTGTGAACTGTTTCTCTGTAAGAGTTTGAATTTTAGTTTTTATTCAAAATTTTTTCTTTCAAAATACTTTTATATTAAAAAAATCTTTCCTACCTGGAGAAGTAGCGTCAAATCTGACCCATTTAATGAACATCAAAGCTACCAAGTAGAGGAACAAGAGCATGAGGAACAGCAACTGCGGCAAGAACTCCAAGAAGAGACTGTGGTATTTCTTGAAGTTACTAAAAAAAAAAATAAACAATGAATAAAAGATCACCAGTAAGCATGAAAATGAGAAAGTAATACGAACACAAAATTGACAACGCTCATGCAAACACCGAAGATCATATGAACGACTCCAAAGATGATCGATAGTTTCATTTTGTAGGAATTGAGGAAGATGATCTTGTTCTGCGAAATCATCCAGACCGGATCCAAACCAAGTGGGTAAGGAGTTTGAGTGTAGGCATCCGTAGCTGGATCTAACTGCAGTACTTCATTGGCGAGCAACGTGCTGTTGTCGTACGTGTTCCTCCAGCTGGACCCGAAGATGTTGACCGATTTTGAGAACAAATCGTTGTAAATTATTCCTACGTAGATGGAGAAGATACCCATCAACAGGATGATGTAGCGACCAGCGAAGAACATGTTCCATATTTCGTTATCTGATTTTTTAGCAGCGAGTTTTTTCTCCCACAGCACCATGTAGGCAGCAAAAATGGTCATGATGAGACCTAAAAAAATTTTTCATTTAATCACAATTTAATGAGAATACAAGAAACATGTAGCAGAGTTTTCTTGTTGTGACTCACCATGGCCCACGTCACCGAACATGACACCGAATAGAAATGGGAAAGTGATGATAGTGTAAAGTGCAGGATTTGCTTCACGATAAGAAGCAACACCATACGCATCGATCAAATTCTGGAAACCCTTTGTGAACTTGTTGGTACGATTGAAGGTTGGAGGATCCTCGTCGGTGTGAATAACATTTAGGAATGACGGTATCGAACTACCGCATTGGCGCTGTAACAAAAATTCTAGTTTCAGTTTTTTTTTTTTTTTTTTTTAATTCTGAATCCTTTTACGCCTAAGGAAAATATTTTTCCCTTCTACAAAAATCGTTATCGATTATTCAATTATTATTGAATAAAAAAAGAAATGGCAAACTGTCTTTTTTTTTTATTCTTTTGTGATATTCTCTTATTTTACACCTACAATACCTAAAATATTGTTCTATTGGCATATTTAGTCTTGGACATCTTATGGCCCTGAAAGGGTCAACTCACCGATCCTTCAGTAAGGCAGTTTTGGACGATCGAGAGATCCGCGGTTGGCACCCAGCACTCCCCGATAAGGCACTTCTTGGACACGTCCATGTTGAAAAGATTCATCGTGTGATAAATGGCTTTCATCTTGCGAACCATGATGGTCCAGTTTGGCAGCTCTTTGGCAACATTGTGCAAGACACGCTGACGGTGGTCGTGCGTTTGATTGAGGACCTAGAAATCGAGAGTCTCAATGCCGTGCGATAGCTCATTACCAAGATAAGAATCTCACCAGGTTGAGATCCTCGAGACGGGTGCGAACTCCTTTCACCATCTCCATACGCTCGGCGTGGCTGTTCGGGCATGGATAGAGGGAGGCGTGAAATCCGGTGCAGACCTTCTTTATCCTGCTCTTCAGCTGCTCGCCTTGGAAGAACGCTACGAAGGCTGTTTTGTAAATTTGATTTCCCTACAACAATTTTCGTATGAGGAAGAAAAAAATTAAAACAAATCTTATAAAATTTCTGTGGCTGTCGAACCACTTCACTCCACCTATAAGACACAAAATTTCGTCGAATTTCTGAGTGGACGAGAGGAATACAGATAATGAGATTAATATAATTATAATTGTAATAATAACACACATCACATATGGATTAATGCTTATAGTTGCATGTACGATGAAAATTTCACATTCGATTGTCAACCAGATCCGTCAAGACTTATCGGATCTTTCAAAAAAAGATGAATTACATAAAGATATTATTTAGAGGTAAGTCATTTTTGGTCTCTTTTCTAGCATATAAACTAATTCAACGCCCAATATACTTGCGAGAGAAATTTTGTGTATAGAAGCGTAATTATTACACTTATTGAAATGTGGTACACAAATAGGTATGATATTAACTCTCCAATTCTGGGAAATAAAAATTTTACATTGGATATAAATTGGATCCGTCATGACATATCGGATCTTTCAAAAAAAGATGAATTCCATAAAGATGTTATGTAGAGGTAGAACCATTTTTGGTCTCTTTTCTAGCATATAAACTAATTCAACGCCCAATATACTTGCGAGAGAAATTTTGTGTATAGAAGGGTAATTATTACACTTATTGAAATGTGGTACACAAATAGGTATGATATTAACTCTCCAATTCTGGGAAATAAAAATTTTACATTGGATATAAATCGGATCCGTCATGACTTATCGGATCTTTCAAAAAAAGAAGATTTAACTATAAATTTTAATATAATATGTAAATTTTAATATATGTAAATTTTAACTCTATTTTTGGTCTCGTTTCTTACATATATATACTAATTCAACGCTCAATATACTTGCGAGAGAAATTTTGTGAATAGAAGCGTAATTATTACACTTATTGACATGTGGTACACAAATAGGTGTGATATTGGCCCTCCAATTCTGAAAAATAACAATTTCACATTGAATTATAGATCAGATCCGTCATGACTTATCGGATCTTTCAAAAAATAAAAACCATAAATGATTGTAAATAGAAGAATAAAGAATACATTTCGATCTCAGCTCACACGTATACTCATTCAATGCCTAATTTAATTGTGAGAGAAATTTTGTGAACAGAAGCCTAACTATTACAGTAATTCGAATTTAGTAGAAAAACAGGTAGAATATTAGCCCTCCAATTCTGGAAAATAAAAATTTTACATTGGATTATAAATCAGATCCGTCATGACTTATCGGACCTTTCAAAAAATCTACGTTTGTTTGAGATAAAGTGGCACGCCGTTTTATACATATTTTTGGTCGCGTTTCTTACACATATACACTAAATCAACACCCAATATACTTGCGAGAGAAATTTTGTAAATAGAAGTGTAATTATTACACTTATTGAAATGTAGTACACAAATAGGTATGATATTAGCCCTCCAATTCTGGATGATAAAAATTTTACATTGGATTATAAATCAGATCCGTCAAGACTTATCGGATCTTTCAAAAAAGCTACGTTGTTTTTAGGTTTAAAGTTTACTTTAAGACATTTTTGGTCTTGTTTCTTGCATATATACTAATTCAACACCCAATATACTTGCGAGAGAAATTTTGTGTATAGAAGCGTAATTATTACACTTATTGAAATGTGGTACACAAATAGGTATGATATTAACTCTCCAATTCTGGGAAATAAAAATTTTACATTGGAATTTTACATTGGAATTTTACGTTTTATAAATCGGATCCGTCAAGACTCATCGGATCTTTCAAAAAACGAATACTATCGTTATATATTTTTCGGAAGAATGTCCCTAGAGAATACATTTCGATCTCAGTTCATATGTACTCATTCGACACCCAATATACTTGCGAGAGAAATTTTGGAGGAAGAAGCGTAACTATTTTACTAATTAAAATGAGGTACATGGATGGGTACAATATTAGCCCTCCACTTCTGGAAACAAAATTCCACCTTGGATGATAAACCAGATCCTGGTCCCAAGACTTTATAGGATCTTTTCAAAAATGGAAAAAAAACTAATATTTACAACCTGACTTTTATAAAGCAGGACAGTTTTAGTCTTGGGTTCTTACATATACTCATTCAGCACCTAATTTACTTGTGAGAGAAATTTCGTGAATAAAAGCCTAACTGTTACACTAATTGAAATGTTGTACACAAATAGGTATAATATTAGCCCTCCAATTCTGAAAGATCAAAATTTTACATTGGATATAAATCGGATCCGTCAAGACTTATCGGATCTATCAAAAAAAAGAATCTTTTTTTAATAACATTGTTAATTAACAGAGTACAGGATACATTTTTGGTCTCAGTTCGTAAATATATACTCATTCAACAGCCAATTTTATTGTGAGAGAAATTTTGTGAACAGAAGCATAAGTATTACACTAATTGAAATGTAGTACACAAATAGGTATAATATTAGCCCTCCAATTCTGGAAAATAAAAATTTTACACCGAATTATGAATCAGATCCGTCATGACTTATCGGACCTTTCAAAAAATGGAAAATATATATTGTCTAATATTATATATGATAAAGATCACATTTCGATCTCAGTCGTACGTATACTCATTCAACATCTAATTTAATTGTGAGTGAAATTTTGTGAACAGAAGCCTAACTATTACAGTAATTCGAATTTAGTACACAAACAGGTAGAAAATTAGCCCTCCAATTCTGAAAGATGAAAATTTTACACTGAATTATATATCAGATCCGTCATGACTTATCGGATCTTTCAAAAAATGTTTAAATCTAATTCATTTTTTGTCTTACACTGGACGGATACATTTCGATCTCAGCTCATACGTATACTCATTCAATGCCTAATTTACTTGCGAGAGAAATTTTGTGAACAGAAGCCTAACTATTACACTAATTGGAGTGTAGTACACAAATAGGTATGATATTAACTCTCCAATTCTGGGAAATAAAAATTTCACATTGGATATAAACCGGATCCGTCATGACTTATCGGATCTTTCAAAAAAGAACTCATAAAATTATTTCGTGGTAAAGAAATGAATAATTTTACATTTCGATCTCAGTTTGTACGTATATACTGATTCGACATCTAATTTACTTGTGAAGGGAATTTCGTTAATAGAAGCCTAATCATTACACTCGTTTAAATGTAGTACATAAATGGGTACAATATTAGCCCTCCAAAAAGAAAAACATAAAATAAAATAAAAATTCAACATTGGATAATGAATCAGATCCGTCAAGACTTATCGGATCTTCCAAAAAAATGATTGCTCTAACATATTACTTAATAACGAGTCAGAGTAATAGGATCAATAGGATGTATTGGATACATTTCAGTCTCAGTTCATACTCATCCAACACCGAATTTACTTGTGAGAGAAATTTTGTAGAAAGATGTGCAACTATCACTCATTGATATGTAGTACATGAATGGGTACAATATTAGCCCTCCTAAAAATAAAAATTTCACATTGGATGACGAATCGGATCCGTCAAGATCAATCGGATCTTTCAAGAAATACAGAAAAGATAATTATTTAGTACTCATAGGATACGAAACCTACCACCATTAGAAATTAAAGAATGACATTTTGGCCTCGTTTCATACGTATACTCATTCAACACCTAATTTACTTGCGAGAGAAGTTTCATTAATAACAGCTTAACTATCATACAAATTAAAGAGTAGTATACAAATAGGTATAATATTAGCCCTTCAATTCTGGAAGATAAAAATTTCTCATTAAATTGTCAATTCGGTCCGTCAGGACTTGTCGAACCTTTCAAAAAACGCACGTGTAAACAGATTATACCGGTGTTAATCTTATTAAAATTGTAACGACATTATTAGTCTCGGTTCATACATACTCTTACAACACCCAATTTACTTATGAGAGAATTTTTCTAGATAGAAGCACAACTATTACAGTAATTGAATTGTAGTGCATAAATGGATATAATATTAGCGCTCCTCTCCCGAAAAATAAGAATTTTACATTAAATTGTAAATTCGGTCCGTCAAGACTTATCGGACCGTTCAAAAAACGTAATCTTTTCAAACTCAACAAATGATAACGACATTTTTAGTCTCGGTTCTTATATATTCATTCAACACCCAATTTACTTACGAGAAAATTTTTCTAGATACAAGCACAACTATTACACTGATTGAAATTCAGTACAAAAATAGATATAATATTAGCGCTTCTCTTCCAAAAAATAAGAATTTTACATTAAATTGTGAATTCGGTCCGTCAAGACTTATCGAACCGTTCAAAAAACGCAGTTTTTTTTACTTAATTTATACTGAATAATGAAATTTTTAGTCGGTTCATACATACTCATACAACGCCCAATTTACTTATGAGAGAAATTTTGTAGATAGAAGCACGACTATGACATGAATTGAAATGTAGTACATAAATGGATATATTATTCGTGCTCCTCTAAAAAAAAAAAAAAAAACCCAACCGTTCAAAAAACTTAGTTCTTACGAACATTTTTTACTTTATAATGACATTTTTGGTCTCGTTTCTTACATATATATACTAATTCAACACCCAATATACTTGCGAGAGAAATTTTGTGAATAGAGGCACAACTATAACACTAATTGAAATGTAGCACACAAATGGATATAATATTAGCGCTACTCTACCGAAAAATAAGAATTTTACATTAAATTGTAAATTCGGTCCGTCAAGACTTATCGGACCGTTCAAAAAAATGGAGATATTTATAAGTATTAATACCTCAAACGACACATATGTTTGGTCTCGTTTCTTACATATACTATATACTAATTCAACAGCCAATTTACTTATGAGAGAATTTTTGTAGATAGGGGCACAACTATTGCACTAATTGATCAGTACACTAATGGATATAATATTAGCGCTACTCTTCCGAAAAATAAGAATTTTACATTAAATTGTAAATTCGGTCCGTCAAGACTTATCGGACCGTTCAAAAAATGGAGTTCTGCGTGCACATATGTTGCACTACAATTCATTATATATACTAATTCAACACCTGATATACTCGCGAGAGAAATTTTGTGAACAGAAGCTTCACTATTACACTAATTCAAATTTAGTACACAAATGGATATAATATTAGTGTATTCTTCCGAAAAATAAGAATTTTACATTAAATTGTAAATTCGGTCCGTCAAGACTTATCGGACCGTTCAAAAAACGCAATTATATAGATAAACATAATCAACTAAACATAAGTAAACTAAACACGTAGAATTACATTTATGGTCTCGGTTCTTACGTAGTCATTCAACGACCATTTTGCTTATGAGAGAATTTTTGTAGATAGAAGCACAACTATTACACTAATTGAATTATAATACACAAATGGATATAATATTAGCGCTACTCTTCCGGAAAATGAGAATCTTACATTAAATTGTAAATTCGGTCCGTCTAGACTTATCGGACCATTCAAAAAACGTTATTGTATATATATTTGTAGTATAACGATAATTATTTTGACGGTTCAATTAAATTTCTGGTCTAGGTTCTTACATAGTCATTTAACGCCCGATTTGCTTATTAGAGAATTTTTGTAGATAGAAGCACAACTATTACATTAATTGAAATGTATTACATAAATGAGTGTAATATCAGTCCTCCACTTTTAATAAATGGATATTTTAAATGTTGTACTTAATTGTACTCGTATTATATTTCAAGACCCAAAAAAAAGTTGAAACGATTTAAAAATAAAAAAAAGTATTTAAATCACCTGGCCTATGGTTTTTAGATTGTTCTCATTACTTGGAGCTCAAAAAAATACAACCTCTTTTGCTAGTATTATCCACGTACATATAAAAAAAATTCGTTAATGAATGCATCATTTTGAGCAATTAAGGGATCATTCCACTTTGAAATTTTTTGAAAATCGATTTTTTTTGCATTTTTTTATAGTATATATATCTAAGAATATT
>NCVS01002713.1:6406-21917 GCA_003055095.1 Goniozus legneri
CGGAGGAGAAAAAACTTTCCAAGGGGATAAACTTTGAACTTTGGCGCGCCGTCAGCTCGCCTATTTTTTTTTAGCGAGCCGTGCGCGTTACAAATCTATCAGCAAATTACATAAACTCGGCCTGGTGGAGAGAAAAAGAATTCCGCGCTATCGAAAGTCGCTCTAAGATTCTCGAGAAATATCGAGCGTGAAAAAATTCCCGATTCGAGCTCCGTTGTTCGAGACGAATGGTAATTCCCACCCCTCGCCGCGTATTCCGCCGCCTGTAACATATGTAAATGGCCGAAACGCGCAATATCCTGGGAATACGAATGTCGTCCGGTGAATATTCGCTCTCGCGCGTTGCCTTATCGTCGACGCGTCGAACACACGGTATCGATCGTCCCGAACAACAAATACCCGATACGTAAAGAGCTTTTTATTGTGAAATTCTATCGGTGGAAAAAAGATGTCCTCGCACCGAGGGAAACTCGACAGTTCGAAAAAGATACTCCTAACTGCCAGATTGGAACGCTGTTTAATTTTTATATTTTATTGAAAAAAAAAATAATTGAAGAGACAATCGTCATTTTCATACAATTATAATTTTACCACAAATGATTCATTCGAGAGCAGGTGAACATTAAACAGAAAGATTCAAGTTTTTAAATAATTCAATCGATTAAATTTTTAGCTGAAAATGACAGCCGTACCTTCAATTATTTAACAAATTTTCATTCTCAATGTGAATATGACTATTCATTTCTGGGAGTGCAGCTTTCGATCCAACTTCGGTTCGAGTCGAGAGAGCGATGAGGGCAAATTAGCGAGCAACAATTGGCGCGTTTAGAGGCGGGGTGTTATCAACGAGCAGTGAATCGCGCGAGAGAAAACTCAGGGCTTTTACCACCCGTTGCGCGACCGCTATCAAATTCCCCCCAACGCTATTCGCTCGCGACTGCCGCCACCTGTTCACCGGATAGAGCGTGTACGGTTCTCGCGTCTCTGCGGCGCACTTAGCGTTTGCACGTCTACTGTCTTCTCTCTCTCTCTCTCTCTCTCTCTCTCTCTCTCTCTCTCTCTCTCGCACTCACCTGCGCACGCGTGAGTGCATTTTACCGAGAGACCACCTTCCTCCTTACCGAGCCACTATCTAATGGATGCGCGCTGCGGAAGGAAGAGGGGGGTGAAATAGGGCTCGGTTTCCCTTTACGGGCTCCGTGTTCGTTCTTACCGAGAGAAAGCGATCGCTGTAATGGCCGCGAGGGTAAAACAAACAGCCCTACGAGATGTAACGAAAGAATTATTGCGCGATCGCTGCTTTTGCGACATCATCGGAAGATAAATTCACACCTACATTTTTAATTACATAACGATTCACTGAAAAATACCAGACTAGTCTAAAGATTTTTTTCCCAGCGTAGTTCTTGGTTCGTTCAGTCAGAAATACTCAACTACATTTGTGCATTCAATGCCGTACGCTTTTCGATTCATGCGAGAATTTTTTTAATGGTCGTACGCTGGTAGCGTCCAACCCCTGAAATGACGGTACGCGTGTATCGAGCGAAGGGTTGAAGTGGCGTTCTTTTTTTCAAGGGCGCGCTTACACACCCACCCTTTCTCTGAAATTTTTTTCTCTCTTTGCCGCACTCGCTCGCGCGGAACAAACAATCTTGCTCGTTGGGGGAAGCAGAAGGCAACCTTAATCACCGTTAAAAGCCCGACGTACAGGTGACGAGGTGGATGAACAGGATTGGATATGTCGCGAATAAAAACGATACTCGAATGTTTCTGTTATCTTTTTGCCTCGCTCGAAAAACTCATCCTCGATGGGCTGAAATGCGGTAAGAGGAGGTGAAACCTCGTAATCTGAATGAAAACCTTTATAACAAGCGAAAGGGCTCGCTAACGTGTTTCGATTAAATTGATACGAGTAGGTTTTCTGCGCCTCTCTGCTTGGATTGCCGTGTAAACGAGGCAACAACCGCAGAGCAAAATTCGTCGGAGAGAAATTTAATTGAGGTGTGAATTTCTGGAGGGTAAGACGCGTAGGAGGGGATGTGTGCATATGAGATGTTTACTTTAGCGCGTCGCGATAAACCGATCAGTCAAGACGCATTGATTCGCTGTAAAGGGCTGAGAGAGGGAGAGGGGCAAAGGTGAGCGAAGCGAGGGTCGCGCGAGGTAACTATCCGTATACTATATACCCGTTTGAACATTTACCATCAGGATTTCCCCAGGTGGCTGCTGTCACGTACCACTAGGACACGTGCCAAGCGTACGTCCGAGACAACCTAAGAGGAGCTTTACCTACCTCCGTTCCTCCTCGCCTAGCCACCAGCGTCTCGAAAACCCGCTTTTCTCCTTTCAGCCTCGTCACTCCTTATCCTCCATTTCTGCACCCTTTCCCTCGACTTGTGTCTTACGGCTCTCTTTTTCATCAATCTTCGATGCAAGTATTTCGACTCTCTCTCTCTCTTTAAAAAGAGACACGGCTCAGAACACTTGGGATATACGTGACTCATGTCTGGTCTGTCCCTCCTGCAGGATCCACCACTTCGAAGGGCTTGAGATAACAAAAAAAAGGGAAGAAAGGCCCCTCGGGTCGGACACGTACGAATAAACAGGACTCTCGCGTTACGTTTCTTGTTCTCTCGTCCTTTGCCGAGGCCCTTTGCGTTTTTCTCCACTCCACTCGTCTCCCCGCTAGGAGGCCGTGAGTCGGCGCTTCTACACGCCCGTATAGATTGAGTACACATCGTAACAAGGCAGGAGGCAATTCCGGTGATGGGTTAGAGTCGGACGGTGTCGGGGGGAGGGGCGGGACCCGCACGCGAGCCTTCCCCCTTTTTTTCGCGCTCGAGACCGAGGACGAGTGGTGTTCTCCCCGTACCAATTTTCAAACCTCTTTCGTATACAAAAGAGCGCTACGAATTAAACGAGTAGTAAAGACATTGCATATAGGACATATTTTATGAGAAATATCGAACAACGACAATACAACAATATAACAATCGAAAACAACAATAAAAACATGAAATAATTGTTGAGTCTGACAAAATAATTGTTAAATCAATCAATAAATTTTTTCACTCAACAAAATATTTTCTTGGCAGTATATGATTTCATATTTAGTGGGTTTAACATTTTTTTTTCAGCGTGGCTCTTTGAGCTGGAGAAAAATTGACTAGACGAAAATTTCGCTACTCGTTTTCGCATTTATCTATTCGTCTAAGCAAACTGCTACGGCGTCTATCTCGAATCCACTTGGCTCGGCACTGGCACACGTCGTGCTTTCGAATTCGCGTCTGTCTCGGTTTCTCGCGAAATGAGAAAAGTTTTTGCGTCGTAATAAGCGATACCGGAGCTCTCCCTTTCTCTATCTCGAAGACCGAGCTACCCGACGTTCCCGATTTCATTCTCCTCCGGCTTCCCCGGCAGATCGCTATGTTCCACATTCCGAGCGAGTTTACCGGATTAACGCGCAAACATGGTGCGCGAGGGAAACAATAAAGAAGGCGAAAGGAGAAATCACATATTCGGAATTTTCCAACCTTTTTTTCGTTTATCATCGGCGCATAAATTCCGGAGAACTCAGACATCCCTCGTTATAAATTGTTCCCATTTGGGAAAGAATAGCGACGGCTAATTCGTTCGATTATTGAAACTACATGTAACACGGCGAGCTATTATTATGTTCTCGTATCTATTTTGCAGTGCATACCCTGGTCAATTATTCCGAAATAACTCGCTATTTTCTGCTTTTGAAATTTGTTTTTCTTCACGGCTTAATAAACTATCCGGTTTTGTTGGAACTCTATTAACAAATAACTCGATTTTGTATGTTCCAGGTGAGTGTTTTTTTATCCGGTCGAGGAATGGAACGATCGTGTACGGGATAAACAAGGTAGCTAATATAATAAAACTCACGCGAGCATCGATATTGCTGTAACTATTTTGATCCATGAACAGCAGGATCGGGCAAATTTTTTCTTTCTATTGCGGATTCTCCAAGACGAGCTCGTCGAACTTCGCTCGTGTTTCCTCGTCAAAGCCAGAGATTCGTTAAGATCCGACGTTGTTTCGCGTCGAGAGGGCTGAGGGGAGAGTCGAGCTCGTTTCGCGTTTTCGACGAACGAATTCCAACGTTAAATGTTTTACGTACGAATTGAGAGGCGGGGGCGGAAGGAATTCCTTTGCTCGAAACAACGAGATTGTTCTCCCGTATTTTTTTCAGTTCCATTTCATTTTTCGCCCAATCCGAAAATTCCTCCGTTTCGCAATTCAGCGACGAGTAAAAATTGATCGAATCAAAAAGATATGGCGATGATTAAACGATGATTCTTTAACGAGCGTAAAATTGATCATATTTGCGCAAAATATAGATTCGGTGAAATTTTTAAATTCACTCTAGGCTCATCTCTCGGGCATTAAATGATTGTCGAACTCACTCAACCGCCATCAATTCTTGATGCGAAACCGATTCAATTATTTAGCCGTTGGTCGTCTGTCACGTGCACAGTACGTTATTTTCCGGCGCATTATCGTCTTTATAAAGGTTGGCCCTCGCGCGCCGCGCGAAAATCTGTTTGCGCAATAAAAGCTTATCGACGGCTGGAGGGGGGAGGCACGAACGATAGAGAGAGAGAGAGAGAGAGAGAGAGGGAGAATGATTTTACCACGAAGCGCGCGTCGCGAATATTCCCGGCGTTAAACCCGCCAACGCGCGCGTGTCAATATCATAAAATGGCGATTAATAACGCATGTAAAATACAAACATAATCGCACGAATCGCGTATAACGGGCTGGCGCTCGCGAGGCGGCCCGGATGACTCGCTCGATCGAAAGCCACCCGACACTTGAAAATTCCTGTTCTCTACCCACTCGTTATGAATCACGCCTGCAAATGAATCGTGAAAAATTGATTACGTCCACGGAAAACAAATCCATAGGTGAGTCTATTTTGGTCGTTGATTAAGATCGGCGGGGTTATTAAATCTCGATGGAATTCGACGAGTAATCGATTCGACTCGATCGCGGTGCTCATTATCTCGAAGGAGGAAAAAAGCGGAAGCTGCAGGACCCGTCGTCTCGATTTTACAATGTAAATTGCGAGGGCGTATATAATTTGAATTTTTCGACGGGACGTCAGCTGGGCGAGCGCGAGCTCTTTAATGAACACATAGAAGCTGCGGATGGGCTATATACACCGGCGTGGAAAACAAACGTTGCTAATCCATTAAACGGGATTATCCACTTAATTTCATAGGTATAAATTTACTGGATACTCACGCCCGCCTCCAATGAAACGAGTTTGCGCCCTCATCCGAGCTCGTCGAGTGTTCCATCCGTTCGCGCGATGCCAGGGAATTTGGAAATTTCGCGTCCGGAAACAATGATCTCAATCACGCGCGAGGGAATTTAATCGACAATCCGTTTTAATATTATGTTCGGCGTTCGTACACAAAGAAAAATTTCTTTCGTTTCGAATTCGAGCTTTGAAATATAAACAAGAATTCGATCAACTAAAAAATTAAAGGGACACTCGTCATTCTCAAATGAACATAATTGTTAAAACTGATCAAAAGTAAATCGAGCGGTGATTTGAACATTTTTAGCCAATAGTCTTCTGAAAATAATAACTGTTCTATTTCATTCACGGGAATGAATTTTTCTCACATCGAAATTCTAAGAATTGACTGCACAAATTTTTTTTCCCCCAAAATCTGAAATATCGGGAAGAAAATGGTGGGTGGTGCAGATCGAGTCGAATAGGCACGCGTCGAATGACGAGCGGTAATATCTTTCGGATAATCCTTTGCGGAGGGATTCGGGTCAGGAATCTTTAATCTCCGTCGAAAGAAAGTTAGAGCGCGCGAGTTGGATGACGAAAGCGAAGCCGGCGTGGCAGGGAGACGCAGGACCGGAACGGAAGTCGAATGGTAATGCGAGGAAGATGGATGAAAATGAGAAAAATAGGGTGAAAGGGCACGGCGCAGCGAGCGCGCACGAATAATTCCGCCGATGACGGGATTTAACGATTTCCGTCAAAGATTCATCGCATTTTCGCGCGATGACGGCTGCAAATTTCCTGATCGAAATTTCATTTTTTCTCTCTCTCTCTCTCTCTCTCTCTCTCTCTCTCCCTCTCTGCAGTTGCAGTCGTTAAAAGACGAGGGAGATTTTCTGCGTGTGTTTCGAATGAAGGGGATTAATATATATTAGAGAGATAGGGGATGAAAAGGGCGTGGACGACACGATCGAAATCAAGGTAAAAATCGACGTCCCGAGTGGATATCTGTCGGGATAACCGGAATGCCGGAGATTTCTCGCGATTCACGTCGTGCCTTTCACGTTCCTCTTTCCGGCCTTTCTCCTCCCCCTCCCCATATCATCCGCTCGTCCATCCTATACTTTTTTTCCATTCTCGATTCGTGCACCGACTACCTTCTTACTCCCATCGCATCCAAACACAATCTCCGTTTCGTTCAGCGCGAAATTAAACTCGCTCCACTCCCGCATCTTGTACTTATTTTTTCTCCCCCCCTTTTCTTTTTTCATCGCAACACCGAGAGATGTTTTTCGAAATATCGCCGTGAAAGGAAAATATGAGTCCAATCTCTCGCTCGCTTTTACGAGGAATTCTCGGGAGAATTTGCGAACTAGCCGGCAAATTATGCCATTGATATCGCCGCGTCGGTTATTGCGCGGTCGAGGAGCGGGAATGAGTGGGGAGTGAGGGGTGTAGTCGAAGGGGGTAGTAATAATCCGGGAAAGTATCTTTGCAAGAGAGAATTGCGAGGAAAGAACGAGATCGCAAGAACGGTAATAATCGCCAAGGAGAGGCGAGGTCAGGTGAAAGAAGGATAACGAGAACGAAGGGGTAGCGAAAAGGACAGAGGAAAAAAGGAACGGGAGAGAGACAGAGAGGAGGGCAAGAGACAGAAGCACAGGTAAGGAACGAGATAAAGGGAAGCGGAAAAAGGAACAATGATGGTAGAGAAAAAAAAGAACGAAGGGGGTGAGCCGGGGTAGTGTAAACTCAAGTGCAAGCCGCATGCTCGATCGTTGATCCCGCTCGCCTGCACGGGCGCTCGCGAGCTTTTCCCATTATCCGATCTCGTGACCAAGATAATGAGAGAGGAGAGCACGAGATTGCGGCGGAATAACGGCGCGCTACTGCTTCATTCTCTCTCTCTCTCTCTCTCTCTCTCTCTCTCTCACCCTCCCTCCCTCCCTCTCTCGCTCTCTTTCTCTTCCCACCGCACCCGCTTCTCGCCAGCTTTTACTCACCCACTCTCCAGCTCTTTTGTCAACAAAACTCAAGTTAATTACCAGCTTCTTCGGCAATCTTAATCCCAGGAATACCTTCTGTCTGAGCGCTCGGAGCTTTTATTATTTCATCTTTTTACACTACGATTTTTCCCTCTACGATGGGAAAATTTATTCCGCGTTAATCTACGTTCTTCTTCGAGAAATTCTTGGCGCGATTGATATCCGGAAATTTTACATTTTTTTTTGCTTTCTCGGAATTCTATACCACGAGAAATTTGGAAGCTCGGGTCAACTCAGTGGAATAGCGATTCACGGTTTAGTCGAATCAGCTGATTTTCTAGAGCTATCAAACTAAACTGCACCGGCTGTAGTTACTGTACACATAAATTTATAATGTAATATAGAATATTTACTATAATAGTAAATGTTACGATAAAAATCAAACTATCGATTTCTTCGAGTGTAGATTTTGAATGAACGATATTTTTTATCGGTTCTTCCCATTATCCAGCGCGAATTGCTGTTTTTTTCGTTAGGTCTATTCTAACACGGTATAATACCTCGCTAGAGTGAACAATTATTTTTTTCCTGTCTTTTTGAATATTCTCCCTTCACTTTATCCTGTCCACTATTTTTTGAAACAGCCGTTCGTTCCTTTTATCCCTACTCTTTTTTCATCGAACACGAGCTTTTTGCGATAATGGAATGATGAACAACGCGCAACGAGGGGTGTTCATTCGTTACTCGAATTGATCCCACCTGTTCTTTCCTATTTCAATTTTCATTATTTCTCTCTCGATGGCAGTTTTCAGAACGTACGTATAACTGTATTTTACAAATTTTGCATCTTTTGAATTTTTGCAAACAAATGCGTATCTGCAGCGAGGGATCTTTTTTGTACACGCGTGCGGTTTGACAAATGTTCATTTCGAAACTACTAAACGATAAAAGTGCGTCCGGGAGAGCTGATAACCCTTTGTGTCAACGTTCGACGAAGTATTTGTCTTCTCTCCGTGCCCGCGCGTCCTCTCGAGCGTATATTTGCGCTGACCTCTTCGCACGCCGCGACCGCACACCTGGTGTTTTTGTAATTTTTTCTCCGTGACTCTTCTCACTCGCGCCCGCTAACGGCAAATGAAAACGCGAAATTAATGTTGCGTCTAAGCTCGCATTTATCTTGCTCGCGCAAACAGAACGCGCTCTACCGACAAACCCGCGGGACGATACGAAATTTAATTTTGACAAAAAAAAAATTCCCCCTTCCGGCGATAACAACGAAATTCATTTCGAAACAAACATCTCGGTGAAATAATAATAGAGGAGAAAATTTTTCTATTTTAATGAAACGGGAGCCATCCGCGAAGATAGGCCGCGATGCCCTTAGAGGTACGTCAGGGTTGGAGATGGGAAAAAAGGAAAATTAATTACGGAATAAGAACGGGCGATATAACGTCCGGACTCCTACTGATCAGCGGGATATCTGCAAATTAATTACGCGCGCTCTCGCGCACGCTGCCTGATGAATTATTTCACCCACCGATAATCGATAATGCATTAACGTCGATGTACCAGTATTAACTCGGTGCACAACGTTATTACATTGTCGAGGAAAGAAAACGAACGACAAATGCAACTTTTTAATGAAATTTTTTAATAATTCGGCCGTGTTTTATCAAATTTCCTAAGTTGAATTTTATCATCGCGAAAATTTCGAAGATTCGATTGAATATTTCACCACTGCGTTACACGCCCGAGATGTCGAACTTGGTAACAGTTCGTCTCTTCGTTTTGCATCCTCGTCCTATTACCGTCAATTAGACCTTCTTCAAAGAATTTTTTTCCCTCTATACCCAGTTCTGTGCTTCCGGTCGGTACCAACGATTTTCCAGCCCTCGAAAAAAAATATTTCACGATGGGAATGAAAAAATAATTGACACATTCATTAACTTTTTAATTTTCCGCTGATATTTTTTTCTATTCATACACAACCGTGCGTATAATAAAAGGAAGAATATGAGTTTTTCATTCTGTAATATTTTCAAAAATTCACGAAAATGGAATTTTTCAATGCCGAATGCGACAGATATTTTTTATGCGTCTGAGTTTATACGTTATTCATACGTCGGGATAAATAACTAAATAAATTGGAGCGTTTCAGTGGGAAATCACGATTTCGCGTTTTCATGTCGGTCTTTCGCGGCGAGGGAGGCACCGAATGCGGCTGCGTAATGTTACCGCTAGGCGAACTCGAATATCGGCCACACGTTCGCTTTCCTTGCGCGGCACCTCGCGTCTGTGTGCTGCGAACGCAGCTGCCTACCCATATAAATTATAAAACGACTAGCTGCGCGTATTGTGACAGCGGCGAGAAAAAACATCTCTCTTACCTTTTACGTTCGCCGAGCATCCTTGCACTCCTTCCAAGAGTTTGACAGGACACAATCTACGAATTCAAGAGATATGAATCATTCGAACATTTTTGTTTTTAAAACGAAAAGAGACACATCTCGAAGTTACGATCGACGGGATATCCCGAATTATTTTCGAACGAGCGAGAACCTTTCCAGCTTTAAAGAAATAGTTCGAGCACTCGAGCGGTTCGGCTTTAAAACGAGAAACCCTATTTGCCGTGGGCGTGTGTAGGCGCAAGCAAATCGATACGCATTAATTTATTTTATTTGTCCAATTAACTCACACACAGGGTAAAATTTTCAGGTCCGCAAAATTGCTGATTACATATGTAAAGAATAACGAGAATTTACAGGGCTTTCCAAGTTTCATTATATCATTCATTAAATATCATTCGGACGATTCTCGTATATTCTGTAGAGAGAAAAAAAGTAATCGGAACGGCAATTATAAATTATCAACATAAAACGTAAACCGACGTAAACTCGCGCGGTCGCGTGAATTGCAATCTGATCGATGCCAGGCGAATTAATCACGAAAACGATGAGGAGGACAAAGAGAGCAAGTGTGTGAGAGAGAGAGAGAGAGAGAGAAAAGAGCGAGCTAGTGGAAAAGAGAGGGAGGGGTCGATTCGATATCGCCCGGTGCGACGAGCGCGATGTCAGGACGGCGAGGCTCGAGGGTAGAGCAGGTCGCGATAGTTTATGCTTGCCGATAGTAGATCGCGCCAGCAGATTGCGGAATGTGTCCAGCTATCCGTATTGCGTGTACACCCACCTGCAACCCCCCGCAAATCCCTCTCTCGCTCTCTCGCGGATGCACCTGCACTCGCGAATACGTGACTAGCCCTTTCGGCTCGTTTGAAATTCATGACAGCGTCATACAATAGTGCCAAAATCGTTCTATTAAACAGTAAATGTATACGCGTATGTCGCTGCGCGCAAGTATCGACTTTTCGACGCGTTATTATCGAGAGTCGAGCTTCTAACGAGTCGAAATGGGCAATTAGGGTAACCACGCACGAAGGAATTAATAATTTCATTCGCTACTTTTTTTTATAAATAATAGCGAGAAACAACGGTAATACATCGGAAACGTTTTTTGAATGAGCTCCTCATTGGATGAGACACAACTAACATAAGTTGATTTGGCAGTTTCTTTTGCAGTAATAAAACACGTGCTATATGGTCAGACGAGTCTTATCTTCGTTTTGGAGCACCCGTTATACGAGTTTTGCAAATGTTGAGCGATCGCCTGTTCGAACTCGTCAAAATGATTCACTCCGTTTCGTTCCTGCAATCGAAATTCTCAGTCGAGTGATTTCCCAGCACCGGTGTTAAACAACTTCGCTCGTTTATTGTCCTACCTACACGTTTTTCCGTACAATATTTTCGATCGTTCCATCCATTAATTTGATCGAGAATTATTAATTGTTTTCCCTGGTCATCCCACTTTGCTCGAAACGAATACGTGCAACAATAAGGGATTCAGCGCGTTTCGTAGCTACGATTATCGGACTTGGCAACACAGCCGGGTTCAGTCGAGCAGCGCACGGTCCGTGCGGAGTCCGGGATTAAATCGAGATCGAAGAGAGTTTTCCACCGGCGTTGTAATGTCCTACCAACGCATTCGCGTACACATGGGAGTTTTTGCGATTTATATATTTGCGGTGTATACAGTCGAGCCGAGAGGGATCCAATAAAATAATTTATCCATCTCTCGCTCACCCCTCGCTCGCTCTCTCTGCGGCTCCCTCGCGCGTCCTAAATTACCCGATAATGCGAGCCCTCTTAAATTTTCTCACGAACCGGCCGCACGCGGAGGAGTCACGAAAGAGAAAGAGGCTGAAAAAAAGAACGAGACAGTACGATACAACCGGACGTGGAATTGCAGGGAGGCAAAGCGAACGGGGAAAAGTTGGATGGGAAATGGAAAGAGAGAGAGAGAGAGAGAGAGAGAGAGAGAGAGAAACAGGATAGAGCGAAGGTATAGGAGCAGACATAGGAAAGGAGAAAAATAGGTAAGTTGCGGATAGAAATGGAAGATTAAGGGAGGGTTTAGTTCCTCGTGAGGGAGAACAACGGGCAATGTAACTATTCTTAGCCGCTGGTTTCGAAACTCGATGCAACAGTCTCAGTTCATTATGGGTTATATCCTTTCGATGTCCATTCTCGGGATCCTGGCGATTTCTCAATCCTGCTCTTCTCTGTCAGTCTTCTAGAGATCGATTTGTAAAAATTTGCGAGTTGAAAAGATTCTTCCCAGTGATTTTCCTCCAAACGTAAAAACAATGGCTGTTTATAAAAATCCTGTAATTTCCAATTTGAATTCATTCTTGAAATCTCGCGGTTTAATAGATAACAGATGGAAAAGCGGGTAAACCAGAGTGGCGGCGAGTTCTAACCTCGCCACTCTTTCGGCATTCTGCCAAGGCTCTCTGTTTTCTTTTTTCCCCGCTTTCTTTCGCCCTTGCCTCGTCTTTGCACAATACTCAAAGCGTCAACGGTTTCTTTTGCTCGTTCTTTCTCTCCCCCTTTTGGGAATGTCTCTCTTGTCTAATTGATGAAGGTGAGTAAAAAATAGCCGTAGTATTCCGCGAGTGTACTCCCGTAACTTTTTCTCAGAAGACCTTTGGCATCGCGGCGCCTTTCTCCTCTTTATATTCCGCAGTACTGAGGAATCTCCTTCGATTCTGAAAATTCGCGCGACCTTATTCGCCGAATATCTAGTTTCTCTTTTTTTGGAGGGAGGGGCGATATACTCGCCGGAGGCCGAGCGATAAAAGGGACAGAGACGTAGCTGCGCGGGAATGAATCGAGAGCGATGTAGAAGACGCAATATCATCCGACATCCAATCCCAATCACTTTGTATCGTCCTGGCGACGTCCTCGCAACGTTAAGGTCGCGCGGCGTGTCCGCTGATTCGGAACGATTCTCCGGGGTCTCGGCGTGTGTCGTGGCTCTTACGCGACCCTCTCGTCGACTCCCACCCCTCCCCTGCAACGCCTCGAATAAATTTTTTCTGTTTACGTCGATTCGCGCCACTCTAACGTCCCGCATCGGCTCCTGGGACGACGCGAGAGTAGAAGGGACATCGAAATTACGTAGCTCGTTACACGGAAGCTCTGTTGACTCGAGACTCAAGATTAGTCGGTTATTGTGAAATTTAATTTTTTAGTCCTCTCTCTCTCCTCTTTTTCTTCCACCGCGCAGTTTCCATAAAAACTTTCGCAATTTTACGCTCTCGTTACTCGGGTCACGTAATTGAGGCTCTCGGGACGTATAATTCGATTTTTGTTATTTCTGCTTCTTCTTTTTTTCCCTCTCTCTCTCTCTCTACCCTTGTTTTTCCTCTTTTTTGTATCTCTCGCGTCTTTTATTCCCCCTGTCCATTGTAAGAGGAATATTCGCAGCCGTTCGCGGTGTGTTCGATTCTCACGACGTTCGACGTTATAGACGTCGTTGGAAAAACTCAACGAGACAGGAAAGGTCTCGCGAGCGGAGGAGTGCCCGTTGTGTTGTCTTATTCCGTCTCCTTGTTTTTCCACCTCCCATTGCAAACCTCCCGATCGTTATAACGTACAAGACCGTATATCCACGAGCGATTTATTTATGACCGAGGCATGCAAGATTACTGACCTTAGAAAAGAGAGACCCCCCCGACAAAGAAGCCAATCGATTATATTGCCGCTCGCGTACTTGTGCATACGCGTACGTGGCATGAAGGGAAGCCCGGGGTTGAATAAGGGGTCGGTATGGCGAACCGAGCGAGGCTAGGAAAATGGCTAGATCACGTGTGTATATACATATATATGTATACACGGTGGATCGTGAGCTGGCCCAGTGTTTCGTATTCGTACGTGATGAGCATTCCCGCCTCTTCCTAGAAAGCCACCGGATAGAGACAATCGTCCTCCCCTCCCTCGTACTCCCTGCCTCCTCATAACGCTGCGAATTTAAAGGCTCCTAAGGGGTGACGTACCAGGACGACTACACGGAGCCGCGCGAAATTGGAAAGTCGAGAGCGGAGATAGGAGGGATCGATGGCTATTTCTCTATAAATACGTTATTTCCCTCGAGCGAGATCATCGGCCTCGGGTATCTATAATACAATGAGACACAGCCGCTCTCGCGAGAGTCCCCGACCGAGATCACCCGCGTGATTACGCGCGACCGTCTTGATATATACTAATATTTCATAGGCAATTTCCCGTCACTCGAGGAGATTCCTTTTGATTCAGTTAAGAAAATCTCGAGCTTCCGAGAAGTTTAGTGGATGATTTTCAGTTAAAGATTGGGTCCAGACATGATCCAGGATCTTTATTATCATTCGATCAAGCTGGACTCCATTCGAGTGACGCTAAAAACCTATAAAAGGTTCACCTGATCCTGATCAAGAAATAATATATAGAGGCTTGATCAAGACACTGTATGAAGCCATTCTTGATCCAGCTCTATTATTGCTCCTTGATCGCAGATTGATCGAGCATTCGTACAGCTTCTTTTAATATCGAAATTATAGCTAAAACTGACCAAGGCTTGATCAATATTACAGCTGTTGGATCAGAGTTTCAAGTCGGGAATTCGATGTCTCGAAACACAACTTTTCAAGACATTCGAAAGATTTTCTTTTCCACATTTTTCGTCTCAGGGTTAGCCACTTATTGACTCCTCGGCTCCTTCTCGAATGCATTGTTATAATGTAAAGCAGCTGCAGCATCCCCAGGCTCCGGGATATGAGAGTAGCCCGGATTTCCAGCGCTCTGCCTCTCTCCCTCGAACTTGCTCTCTTCTCGCTGCCATCAGTTTGCTAGCTTATGCTCGTCCGACCTCTGGCAGTTTAATGCGAGAGCCACCGTCCATTAACTTCGCGAGTTACAATTTTATTCAGTTTTAAGGGCCGATTAATAATTCCCGGCTGTTAATAATTTCGCGAATATCGGATTCCCCGCAATCGATTGCATACCTGACCGAGTGTCCACCGTCGATTATATTAATATGTATCTTCTTATATAAATGCGTATGTACAACGGTATATAAATAGTAGGTGAGAGCGATTATATATCAGCGCTTTTATTACGATATTATCGATCGGATTATTAATAGCGGAGCTCGGCTCTCAACCTCGTGAAACTGTGCTCGACGCCCTTAATTACTCCCGAGCAATTTTTCAGCCCCCCTTCCCCCCTCTCTCTTGGACCAGCGTACCCATCCAGCCGATATAATCCCGTCGTATAATTACCTCTTTCGTTTCACGAGCCGGGGTCATTGCTGGGAACTCTCCGAGTACTTCGCGATTCCCGCCTCGTCTACCTTCTTCATTCTCCGCCCGGCACCTTCGACCCTCCATTTTCCGCCTTTTTCTCCGACGCTGCGCGCTACTTCTTTCTCAATTTTTTTCCTCCCCCTCTTTCATCCTATCCCTCTCCTCTTTTTACCAGATAGATGGCGCTGTTTTGCTCGTGGCCTCGATAGCGTATCTCAAAGTCTCTCAATGATTCAATCCCTTCCTTCTCTCGCTTCCTCTCTTTTTCTCTCTCTTGATATTCTCTTCGTCTTGCACATTTCACCTTGATGGAATTAAAGGATCGATTGCGGAAATATATAACGCGAGCGACCTCAACTTATTATGATATTTACACAAGGAAATTGGTCGTCGTTAGTCACGTTCCGCCTCGTTTAACAGTGATTACTGCCTTCTTGCTTCTTTATTTCTAACAGACCCGGGATTCGAGTTATTTCGTTTGTTAACATCACATCATTTGTAGGGTTGATACGAGTTAACATCTCTCTCGGTTCGTAATAAGTAGGGGAGACCGAGGGGTTTTGAAACAGAGGTGAGTTGAAA
>NCVS01002714.1:9939-21298 GCA_003055095.1 Goniozus legneri
TCCTCCCGTCCTCCGTGTACATCGGCGTATTGAATTTCGCGCGTGCGCCACACGGTACCACGACCTTCCGAGCCAATTAAAAATTCTACTCATACTATAATGGAAGCCGGTATGAATGACCGGGCAGCGCGAAGAAGGTCTCGGGACACCCGAAGCGAACGATATTTCATTCCGGCGTCAAGGGCAGACTAAAAAGTATACGCAACGCGAATTAATTGCAAAACGTATATACACACGAGGGTAATTAATCGTGGGCGCGCTTTCGCCGGGTTTTCGCGTTGGAAAGACCAGCTGGAGTGGAGGAAGAGAGTTGGGAAGGGGGAGGAGGGGATTTCGAAGGATTTACGTTATCCGAATCGATCGAGTGTCATGAGCGATGACCTTGACCGATCTAGGCACGAATCGCGATCGGAGCTCGGCATTGACACGATTGTCGGTGTATACACGCGGAGAGCAAGTCCGGTCTCTCTTTCTCTCGTCGACGTTGCCCTGCACGAGCTGGACGTGGCGCTAATTCGACCGACCGCCTTGGTAAGAAAAAATACGTACGTAGGCCGAGTTCGCGCAGCAGTCGGCGAGAAAGAGAGAGAGCGGAAGGTCAGAACCTCGTGGAATTAGCCACGTCCTAATTGACATATCCGTTGTAGACGTACACAGCCGCGCTGCCACATACGCGTCGTGTCAACCGGACGATGTGTATACTGTCCAAATTCGCGAGAAATTAACCGTCATATTCGTCCGTTTCCTCCTCGGCCGGCCACAACAAATAACGACCACTCTTGCGATTCAGCCAGCCAAGGATCGATCCTACTTTCGCCGCAAAATTTCGTCCTCTCGCTCGAACTTGCCTCGTGACTAGGGATGCGTGAGATATGTTTGGTTATATCGATGCTAGATATCGATCGACAATATCGAATTATTCAATTTTTTTTTTTTATACGAATCGAATAAAAGCATACTTCATTTTACCTAATTTTTAGGTTGTGTTTCTTTATTGTTCGTATTTTAATCATTATCATGATTAGATCGATACAAGTTTAAACGGTACTCAGTATTCAAAAGAATCAATACTTTTTAGAGTATAAAGTATCCTTACTCGTAAGTTATTCAAATGGGAGCTTTAAAAAACGGGCGAAAAAAGATGAAAGATAGAATTAAACGTCTTCGTTTCAAATTAACGATGGCGAACTAGAGCGGGAGGGAAAAAACTTCTCGAAGAAATATGGAGAAACTCGGTCGATCGGTCGCTCTCGCGTGGGCGGGCTCGTGTTAAGAAACGGAAAATCAGCGGAAAAGGAAACGGGACCGGACGAAGATCGTGAGATGTCGAGAACGAGAAACGAATTCCGGATCGAGGAATGAGGAACAGTAGCGAGACCCGAGGGAGAGAATATATTCGAGGCGTAGATTCTCGCCCTAGGAGGATCTTATACGTAAATAAACCTAATGAGGAATGGAATCGAGTCCTTTCACGCGGAAAAAGAGAATTCGTTTGTTACGAGGGGACGAGTGCTCCAGCGGCAGCGATTAGAACTCCAATTACGACGTTGAGTTATGAACGTTTGTATAGGGTCCTCTTTTTCCTTCTTCGGCTACTGTCCTATAATATACTGTTATATAAAGAAGAGCTCAGAGCAGCTAGGAGAATAAAAAGAGGGATGAAAAAGAAGGGATCGAGAAACGTCTTCTCCTTGATTCTCATTTCACGCGACCGGAAACGAGTCGATATCCCGGCCGCCGTCGAGCGGCTTAAAAACGGAAGTCGTGCGAGAGAGATATAGCGTAGGGAGTCACGTGAAACGAAAATCCCCGCGGCTCTCCCGACGTCTCTACACTCACTCAGCCCTCCCTCTTGTGATTTTCTCTTCGCGATTCTCCCATACCCCGCGGTGCGCACTCCGAATCCAGAAATATCCTCCCGAAGGCGTAATGCATACACACAGAGACGCGGCCGCGTACGCGCACGCGGCCTGGATACGTGGGTGGGGCTACCGCGGAATTTCCAAGTTGAAAAATCTGCTCTATTTCGTCGAGCACACCGCCATCTTGTCTTATTATGGAAACACGGAGGAGACGGAGCTACGACTCGATTTTCCGACCGGTCGAGAACGTCTCTCGATTGAATATATATACTATATGTATACCTCGCTACGATCTTACGGGAATCCGGAATTCGCGGCATTCGAAGAACAGAATAACCGACTACGTGTTTTACTCTCGTCGAGAGGATCTCTCTCGAGCATAATAGCTACCGTGATTGTACACGTGTATGTACAGCGTTACCGTCGCGCCAATAACAACGTCGAAAGAACCGACAAGGATTTTCAAGAACACGCTATCGGCCGGAGAATAATAATGTAATTCTTTTCTCGCGTTTAACTTTTCTTCGCGATTTTCTTTCTCGTCTCGCTCGATGAATATTCATCAGCGAAACCAAAGTCCCACAAAGGATCCGCGAGAAATTTCAGAGTCGACCCAAAACTCCGCGAAAACGAATTTCCGGAAGCTGGAAGCTCGAAACAACGGAAAAGTAGTCTAGACTAATTACGGCTTTGCTACACTAACAGAATTTCTTGAATTCGGAGTACCGAGCGGATTAGAGAGTTGCCGGTATCGTTCCGATGAAGCGTACTCACGGGCTCGTCACGACCGGAGAAATCCTTCCACTCGTTGCGGGCAACGAGTTCGACGGCTGTACGTTATATGTATATACAAGCAGCCGGGCAATTCTCGGTACGCGCTCAATGAGATTAGTGCGCGTTAACGAAACGGCTAAACGGAACGCACCGTGCGTGATGGATGGAATAGTTATTCGCTCTGGAATATTTCGTAAAACGCCACGAGAGAAAAATAATCAAAATAAAGAAAAACACGGAGCCGACGATAAATTTCCGATTCCTCTTTATCTCGCTCATATTTTTCGTTATCGAGGCATAAATTCTGGAAAACCGAGGCGGTTTTTCGATTTTGTTTACGGGAGTCGATTTAGCGGAAGAGCAGTCCCCACGCGTTACTCCTTCCGCGAACCTCCAGCGCGTAAATCGTTCGCATTTATGCCCCCAGAGGTTACGTATACGTATATCCAGACCTTTCTCAGATTTCGGAAAATATGGGGCATGGAAGTGGCCGCGCATAGATTTATCTTGCGTTATATATTCCACGAAACATGAGGGAAGAGAGTCGATCGTTTCGCGAGAATCGACAACGCATATAACGATATTTCGAAAAAATCGGTCTAAATCTTTTTCCCCTGGCATCGATCCAAAAAGCAGAGGAGAGGAATCGTCGGAGTTATCCGCCGTCGATATATCGCGCTCGTGTCTCCTCCGTCGTTTAATCGCCGTCGGCGTGTGCGAGCGGATGGCCTTGAGGACGGAAAATTTAACGCTTTAAATTCTAACGATCGCCACGTGTCGGGCGCACTTACGTGTCATCGACGGGATCGCCTTTGATCCGTTACGATTCTCGCGCAACTCTCTATACGATACGTGCAACGGAGAAATTACGATTGAATTGCACCGGTGCGAATTTCTCGTTCTTTCCCCGAGCGAGACGCTTTCGGGATTCGATTCGAGGAGAATTTTTAATCGCATTCCTCGCGAGTGATTCACCAAAGGCACTCCGCCGTGGGCTATATACCTGGAACGAGTAATTTTTCACGGGTTTTTCGACTCTCGCGCGCTCCTAATCCTCCCTCTCTGTCGGCTGTCGTGGGGAGCGTCACATGACAGAGAGAGAGAGAGAGAGAGAGAGAGAGAGAGAGAAAGAGAGAGAGACGGAAGCGGAGAGAAAGGTCTCTGGCGGTTTAATGTAACGTTTCCTGAAAAACGCGATAATCCCAACGACCCGTCTGCGACGTGTATCGCGTAAACGAACAAGCGGCGGGACCGGACAACGGCCGCCCGCGCTCAGCCGTTATTCATTATTTTCAGTCGCGAGAAGGCGGACGACATCCGCATCGAAATCACGTCTTGCGCAAATTTCTCCATCCGGCTTTTTTTCGACTTTTTTCTTCTATCGTATAATACCAATGAGATAGGAGGAGAGGAGAGGGAGAGAGAGAGAGAGAGAGAAAGATAATTGATTTTACGATGACGTCGAGTATACTATACATATACATATATGACGAGGTCGAGCTCGTGGATCGCAATTTTCGTTCTCTCCGTTTGGACAACGGCAGTTAATTACGCGTTACGACCTTCCGATACTGACTTTCAGCTCGCACGGCACGATCCATCGGACACCTACACACGAGCTCTCGAAGCCCGATAATTTCGCCGCTGAAATTAATTGCAATTACATCCCCTAGCGCGAGTTCGCACGGCGCGTTACGAAGCGTGGCGCGCGCGAGCAATATATCGGAAGCGAGCGCTTATCGAGCGCCCACGCTAATATAATGGACGAGAGTCAATACCGCGTATAACGATTTAACGGTTTAATTACAAAAAGTATCTGCGTGCGCGGGAGCTCGCCATAGGGGAGTAAAAAGAGGTACATGATTAATCTCTGTACACGTCGCGATTGGCCTATGGCGACCCGATTCTCGAAACGCGCCATATACCACGGCTTTCACTCGTGCCATCGACGAATGAGCTCGATATCACCGGCGATCGTTCATTCGTGAAACGTCCATTTCGCAAGACCGATTAAACGTCGATTGTGCGTTTCCTTCCTGTGCGCGATATACATCACGCGACGAGGAAAGAGGCGAGTAGCCCCGAGTCGAAAAACTTGGTCGTATTTAAGTGTGTATTTTGTATTTCTTTGTTCATTTATCCAGTTTCCTCGCACATATAACAGAAAAATGCATACTCTCAAATGCTGCTGGATTTTTTACAATAAATCTTTCAAGCAATATCTTTGTCAACATTCTCTCTGTAACCTTAGAGTGATCAGGTTCATCTCGATTCATTCGGACAAATTTTTGAACGCGAGAGCGCAGGAGGTTTGGAAATTTTTTCGCCAACGAGCTCTCTCAGTTTTTTTGCGTTACCACTTATCCTCTCTCACTCTAGCAGTGCAGAGAGACTGTTAGTTTCGCTGATCCGCTCTGATACTCGAGAACTCGCCGGCATCGAACACATACGCGACATACCAGTCGCTATACTCCGAACGCCACCTCATCAGTTGCACACTATCGCGCCAACTTTGTATACGTAAAGAGCGAGTATAGGTCTGCGCGGTGTGTGTTGTAATCCAGCGCGAGCGATGTACACGCACGAGTGAGCCCGGATTACACGCGCGAGAGTGCTCGTGTACTCTCTCGACGTCGGCGACGACAACGACGTCGCACAGTCCCGGTTACAGTGCGTGACTAATACCACCAGCGTCGACATACGTATACGTAAATCTTATCTCGCGGACAATTATTCGACGATATAGTTTTGAATATCGCAACGTGTGTTCCCCGCGTGTATATGCGTACATAAACTCGCCTCCCAGACACAATGGGCTCGTTCAATGGCACGGATCGATAAGAGTTATGTTATTCGGAAATCGAGGGTAAGATCGACGAGAAGTCACGTATTAACACTCGCCAAACCCCCAGGCCTATTTTGAGAAAGCCGTCTCTCGAGTGGTGCACGCGTACTGCATCTGCACCGCGTGAAAACGAGACGTCTCTCTTTCTCGACCTCCCCTTCCTTTCCATCTCCCCCGTGCTTCGATAAAACCAGCGACACGCATCACTTGCGTTTACGACACACAAGCACACGCGTATCCTCTGATTTATTCTCGCGAATTATCGATTACAGATTTTTCAGAGCACCGTCCGTTCATTCACGTGCTCGTGCGTTTTTCGATAAACCCACCATTGCAATAAAGTTTCGCAACACTTTTCCGAACTGCTGTCGTCACGATTACACGCTCGAGCAGGAAACTAAATATTTTTTCCCGCCGGGATTCTCTGTGAAATCCGCGCTGCAGTTGTATTTTTTCTTCATATTACGATACTGCGAACTCGCTTATCTCTCTGCGTTACGTATCGTGATAAAACTTTTTTCTCAAACAAATCGAGTAAACGATCGAGCGATTATCGCAGGGAGTGAAAGAAACGTATTGAGGAAAATCGGTACAATTTCAAGATCGAAATATTTCCCCTTCGATTGAAATTGTCAAGAACTTTGAACGAGGAAGAACGATCGCGTGTCGAACGAAAGAGCGAGAAAAATTCGTCGAGACACGTGGTATAGTTTCCCTTTTTTATTCTTTCCCCCGGAGCAGCGCGCTTACCTCCAAAGTCTGACTAGAAGATCTTCTTTGCTATTTATGGATACGTGAAAGCGTATATAAGCTGACTCGCGTTGGGGTAGAGGTACGTTACGCACACTCGCTGCCGCTGGCTAGCCTCAACTTTATTTAGACGATGCGAAATTACGCGCTGCTGTACGCCAAAACTGCTCTCTCGTTCGTGAGAAATCCGTGCGCGAGGCTGTCGATGCCGCCGTAAATTTCTTCTGGAAGTGGGAATATGGCGTGCGACGCTTGCATCCTACCGAACGTTCTCTCCGAGCGCGCGCCACCCGGTTATTAGTCGAATCGACAACTTCGCGTAGTTTCGTTTCCGTTGTACAACTTGTATTGCGTAAGGTAGTTTCTATAGGGATGTCAAACTACAAGGCCCAATTAATTCGCGAGGTAAAGCTCGAATGAAAAATTCGCCCATTGCCAGCTGTAGCGAGGAAGCTTTTCGAACGAAAGCCCCATCGTTTCTTCTCGTATAAAAAAGGTCTGGCCGAGTTAACCACCTCTCTCGTTCCCTCTTACGGGTAAGAGGCAACTTCACTCGTATACTTACGTAAATACGCGTATAATACACGGCTGGTTATCGCGCCGGCGTATACGCCAAGAGCGGCCAACGGAACAGATAACGCTCTCGTTATCTCGGCCCTGCCTTCGACCGGTAGACTTCGCGGGAAACATCTCCCCTCCCCCTGTCTCTTTCTATTTCGCCATTTTTTCTCCATTTCCGCCCCTTTCCTCTCTCACCGACGGGAATGCACTTTGCCATTTGCTCAGAGACGACAGCTCACGCGGTCGACGAGTATTATCGAGATCGCGAGAATCGCGTAACGAACCGAGAAACGAGACTGTGATTTTTGCGCAGGCGCGTTCTGGTATCGGTTCTGCGCCCCAAGGTCTTGCCCATAAATCGAACCGCTTTTTCCCTGACTTTGGCCGTTTTCGTCTTGATTTTTCGCGCGCTATACATCGAGTACCTTTTTTCTATAGTCTTTTCATTCATACGGTTTTTCGATTCATCGCATCTCGACCCAGTTTTTCTACGATTGTTTATTTACATCATCGTCGACGAACTCGTACCCGCGTGGCCCCGTGTCCGAGCTTTTACACGCGTGCTGGTATTACGACACGTGATGGCACGCACGGAAATCGCCTTTGGGACTGTTTTGCTTAAACGCGTTCTCGAAACCGTGTTTTCAATAATTTCACGATTTGTAATCGAGTCGTTTGGAAAATTCAATGTAAATACTAACGAGACACGATTGAGTAATAAAGGACGAGAGAAAAAATTCGATACTGGATGGGAAATTAAACTCGATAAATTTCATCGCGTGTCCGCTCGTTTTATCTCTCCGGACCGCGAAATTTGTCATTTCGCGTATTTTTTCGCGGATCCTCGCCGACCGTACCATTTCTCCCCGTTTTCCTTTCTGATCTCGCAATTTTTACCCTTCCATAGAGCCGTGATATCGGAGCTCGGATGATACACGCACGCGTATTCGTATGGTTTGCTGAAAAATCGACGCGTCACGAACATCGCGAGAAGAATAAACGCGAGAATGAGAATGATCGATAAAATTGGCAGAAATACTTCGATGACAGCGTTCCGAGAAAAAAATCGTACGCCGAAACGAATCATATTAATCGAGTGGAGAACAAATGGATTTCATTTTCATCGGCAGCGTTACCGAGAAAAATGAGAACGTCACAGTAGGCGCATCGGGGAAAATGCCCTTGCACTCGTCGGAGATGCGTGCGTTTGAGTTTCGCACCTTTTCGTGTGCTCGTTTCTCTCTCTCTCTCTTTCTTTCTTCGTCTACCTCATCTCCCTCTCCCTCTTTCTCTCGCTCGCTTCCTGCTATCCCGCTCTCCACTCCCACCACTCCGGCGTGCTCCCTCCCGCCACCCCCACCGCTCCCTCCGGCGTGTCTCGCGCGCGCGGAGCACGCTAACCGCCGTCTCGGAGCTCTCTCGCTCGCTCAGTCTGCCGCGGGAGTGACTCGACTCGTCTCCTGTATAACGTACGCGCTCTCTCTCCGGACGAGAGAGGGAGAGAATAGCGAGGGAGCGAGAAAGAAAGAAAGAAACGAACTCGCTCCGACACTCGGATCACACACGCGACGTGTACGATAAAAAAAAAGAAAGAAACTAGACGTGCGCGAGTGCGACACACTGACGAATCGGTGAAAACAAAAGAGCGGCGAGTTTCGGATGTGCAGGATTTTTTTCTCGCGTTTTACCGATCGACTCGGTCGATCGATCGGGCCCGATCGACCGGCGCGCGTTATTAAATCGACCGTGAAATAGCGCGCGACGATTGCGCTTCGCAGTCGGCTCGAATTCTCGATTCGGCCGGGGCCAAGCAAGAGGGAAGGAGAGAGAGAGAGAGAGAGAGAGAGAGAGAGAAAGAGGGCATGAATTTTGCGCAAGTGTGAGCCTCTCACACCGACACGCTCGTGATCCATCGATCGTGGCGCGACGACGCGCGAAGACTGCGAAGGACGCGTAGCGGAATCAGCAGTGTGCGAACCGAGAACGATAACCTAGCCTAACCCGGAGAGTGGCATCGTAAACATCGCGACGGGAGGGACACGGTCTCTCGTGCGCTGCGAACGAACGACCAGACGAGAAGAGATTTCGTCTCGCGAGAGTGCGAGAATTCCACAGAGGATTTTTCTGTCCGAGGATCATCCCAGGGAGGAAAAGGAGCTCCTCGAGCTTCATTTTCTCACTCCATCGCTGAATAATTACACAGCAAAGATAAACCAATTCTTAACAGAATCGAAAAACCAGCCTCAACGTGCTCGGAGAGAGAAAGAGAGGTAGCAAGAGAGAGAGAGAGAGAGAGAGAGAGAGAGGGAGAGAGAGTGAGAGAGAATTAAGACCGAGTGGGAGAAAGAAGAGCAGCTTTATTTTTACGGAGCCAGAAGCTCGCCGAGAGAGTGATTCAGTCGATAGAGAGAGTTCGAGCGAGTTCAGCTCGTTAGCCGGAAAAAAAAGAATCACGGCCTTCGGGACGAATATTTCCATCGCTGGGTGCGCTGAACTCTGGCAATAGTTCCTTCTGAAAAAAAAGAATAGCGAGAAGAGCGTTCACTTTTTTTTCTCGCCTCCATAAGGAAATCCCGCTCGAGTCGTTCCGGAGTCAATTTTCCTTTTTCTTTTTATTTTCCCCTCGCGCCTCTTCTTTTCTTTATTTTTTCGGCCTACCGCTCTCACGACGAGTCTGGGTCACCTTATTCTTCGTAGCCGCGGATTGTCAGCGTCCTGAGCCGAACGTCGCGCGACTAGAAAGTGGGGATAACGGAGCGGAGGGAAACGAGAATAGTCCCCAGCGGTACACGAGGAGAGCGCGAGTTCTCTCTCTCTCTCTCTCTCGTCGTTTTCGCTGACGCTCGGAAGGAAAGAACCCGAATAAAATCGTGCGAGTTACTCTTACCGAGAAGGAAGAAAGTGGAAGAAGGGGAAAAAAACGAGAGGAGTTTTTGAAACGTGGGCGTTACGTCCGAGTGGATGCGACCCGCGAGACGTGGGTGTGATTACGCTAAAACGGGTCCGCTCATTTCCGTCTGCATTCCTGAGAGCGGAAGTCGAAACGGAAGAAACGAAGGAAGAGGGCAACCGACCGAACGGATTTTCCTCGTGCGAGTTCCTTTTTGCCGGTGAAGTGTGTTTTGTTGTATTCTTTGCTTTTATTCTGGTTCGACGACTTCTCGAGTGTTCAATGTGATGTCGTATAACGACAGTGACGCGCCACGGGGCCAACGATGAACTGCGGATTCGTCGTTACTAGAAGTCACACGCCAACTGTCCATGCGTTATCCGAAACGAAGACGAGGCCAGCGCACGATTATGCAGCTGAAGAAAGCTATGCTTAAGATTTTCGATCAATGTAAGTCTCACGGTAACGAGAGAAAGCTCTACACCGATAACAACGAAATATTTTTCCCAATCGCGAATTATATCGCCTCGGTAATTAACGCAAATTTGTTTTTTTTTCCTTCGAGGAGAAAAACGTATCTCGCGACTCGGCGAGATACCGACGAAAACCGGCGCGACCTACGACAAATAACCACTCTACGATTACGGAAGTGTATCGATTCCCGAACGTAAACAATTTTTTCCATTCTCGGTTCGATCGATCTTCGCGGATCGAATGCACCGAAAAATATCGAGGCGCGATAACAACTAACCGGGTTACGTAATTTTCGACCCGGCCGACGAATCGAAATCGTCGGGCCCTCTCTTCGACTGGTATTATTTGATTTTTGCGCTGCGCGATAAGAGTCATAAATATTTTTACGAGGGCGCGACGAGTGTTTTTAATTGAATCTCGGGTGAAAAGAAGAAAACAAAATGATAGGCGGATGACTCTTCGATTTACAGTCTCTTGGCCGATCGTAGAAGCTTCGGAAGACGCAACTTTTCGCGCGGATTTCGCTTTGCCGGATATAATAACCGGTTTCGATTTCGTTGGCCAGTGGAAAAGTCCGCTGTCGTCTGTATCGTCTCGTGTGTGAACTCGGGTTCACGAAACGCGCCGAGCCGGAAATGGACAGGCAATGTCACGTACCGGTGAGCGGTTTTTTTCTTGCGACTGCAAGCGTTATATCCTTTCCCTATGGCATTATATTTTTGCCCCTCCTCGAGCGTTCCTCGGGTCGCGTGCACGGTGTCGAACGCACGTGCGGGCAACGTGATTCCGCGCGTAGAGAGCGAGCTCCCGTCGCGACGACGGTCACCGTTTAATGGCTCGGTCCCTCCACCAGCTCGCTCGAACGACGTAATAGTTGTAACGCTACTTGTCTCGGGATTAAACGCGATAGTCTATCGTCTTTATGGAGCTTAATCGACGAGCAAGAAATTCGATACGACTCGACAACAAGATTGTAGGAGGATTTTTCTTTTTTCGACGCCCTTACTCTTCCGCGCTCTCTAATTCGCGCGTTCGGGGATAATTCGGAGATTAAAAGACCATCGCGGGCAGGTGTACGGAGTGTATATTTTCGCTCGATAACGAACGTTTGATCAAGATCCCGTGAAATCGTATTCGACGGTAATGGCCCCCCATTCTCGCATGTACATGAAGTTAGCCCCCCACATTGAGAATTTAAAATTT
>NCVS01002723.1:0-22524 GCA_003055095.1 Goniozus legneri
CATAAGGCCATTGATGGCGCCAGTGCTGATTTTGTTGTCGTACAATATTGTGCCGAGGCTATCATTTCGATAATGGCCCAACATTGCACCGGTAGTATGCACACGTACATTCGGCCAACTGCCGCATACAACTAGAACAGTACTAAACCACTACTCGACCAGTCGTGCATTTTTTCTAGGGGAGGAGAACATGATTTGCAGATAATCGGTGGAGGGGATTGATAAACAGTGAAAATAAATGAGAAGACTCGGCCGAGTTTCACGGTCGAGTATCGAACAATAGGCGAGTTAACGAGGAAAATAAAAGACATCGGGAGCGTAACGGGCTGATGACGGAGGGGCCCCGAGGTAGCCGATAATTCCGCCGCGGCGGAACTCGTTAACCTAAACAGAGCCGCCCGGGACGGCTTCCACACCGGGCTCAATTTGAATGCATATTGTCCCCACCGATCGACTCTCGCGGCTATCTTTTTTCGGGTTAATTAAGAGCCCGAGCTTTAATTCGACAGTCGATGATTCTCGTAATTAGCGCCGGTACACGCGTCGTTTTCTCGGTTTATCTCTCGCGCGTGTAATTCGATTATTCTTTTTATTATCCACCTTCCCACTCTCTTTTTCATTACACGCTCGCCAGCTCGATTCGTGACACCGCGAATCGCCAACGACGATCTCGTGAATTCGAAATCTCTTTTTTTTTTTTTTTATACGAAGGGAAAAAAGCTCGGATGTTTAATAATTGAACCGGCCGAGCGAAATTGAAACATTTCGTAACGACGCCGTTAACGCCAGCCGCTGATTCGAATTTATACCTTTTCATGTGGTCTTTTTATTAATAGCGTTGATATATAATTCAATATTTATGTAACAACAACAGATGTATAAAAAAACGAATAAGAAGAATATCCGAATCAAAGTTACTTATTACATTGAAGAAACTCAGTTAATAGTATACAGCCCTCAAAACAATTGAGGGGTCACTCACCATCTTCAAATAACTTTATCTTAGCTAGTTGAAAACATTTGAATCAAATTAAACAAATGATCATTCTAAAATTTGAATCTTTCTCTCTGAAATGACCTCCTGATCGATTTTATTTAATTATTTTTAGCCGAGATACGAAAATTCAAAAATAATAAGTGTCCCCTTAATTTTTTGGGGAGTTATTACAGTTCAGAATGCAAACTATGAAATTGATTAGGCGATTAATTGTTAGTATAATTGAATTATTGCTTATAAAAAATTAGTTAGAACAATGGCAAAACTGCAGGACAATATCGATTCGAATTTATCGGCAGGGTGAGTAAAATTCTTTCGTCGAGGAGTGAGACTTTTCGAATCTCGCGGTCGCTTTTCGGCCCGTAGAAGAGCACTCGAGGCTCGCGCGTAATGACTAATGGCGCTTTAAGTGACGCCGGAGTGGCGCAAACGTACACATCTCCCCCTCCACGCCCCTTTGCGAGGAGCGGACAAGCCGGTGAACGGAAAAACTGCCGCGTCCGACAACGGTCTTGCACACTTTTGCGGCGAAAAAAAAGCCAAAGCGGCGAGAGAAAAAAAGGACGAGAGAGAGTCGAAGCTCTCGGCGTATATTTGCCAGTCGCGGAGCTCCCGACGCGTAATACGTGTGTGACTGACGAATTTGTCTCTGGTATTTATTCGCGATGGTGCTACCGACCGTGGGACCGTCTGCCTCACCCGCTCGACTCCAATCGTATCCTTTTCAAATATTTTCGGAAATTGTATTCCGCGTATAATACATTTTTTTTTTTATCGAACGATACGTAATCTCCGAAACCGGAATTAATCAGCCGGGATAAATAATTCAGTCCTCCATCTGGAGTTTACCATTTCTGAATATTCGCCGGTTACAAATAACGAGATCGAGATATCGATTCCTGTTTCTCGACTTGGGCGCGAATTTCAAATTATAATGTATGAAAAGTGTCTACTCGTACCCGGATGCGCGACCGAATGTGGGCACCCGCGTGCCCCTACCGGCTCTCGAGGCGCACGATATCCTTCACGGGGACGGACGTGCGGTTTCCGCGTGCACGCGACACACGCGCGTATCGCAACGTCGAATCTGATAGAAGGAACAAAAGTGCGAGAGCTCGACGTCGACGATTGAAAATCGACAATAGGAGTCAATTGGTGCTCTCCCTCGCCCCCCTCCCCGGTCTACCTCTCTCTTTGCTGATACAAAAATCACCCCTAGCCACCCCTCATCCGGTCGCGCGCGTCCCGTTTCAACTCCCGGCGAGAATAACATCGAGGGAGACGTTTTGACTCTTCCGACGTGAGCACGCGTGGCATATGTCTCGGTTTTTCGGCCGAGCTGTCGGATGGCTCGTTGACATCGTCCGAATTTGCATGAGAAAAAATAACATACAGATAAACAGAATAAAGCCACCCTATATAGACTCTAAATCGACTCTTTTTTAACCAATTGAAATTTTTGTGGTTTCGAATACAAAATGTTTGTAATCTTCTTAAATTACAAGTAGTTTGTTAATATCGTCATTTGAGTCGATTTAAATAATAATATGGTTTTAGTTTCAACACCTTTATAATGTTGATTTATTGTGTGTTGAAATAACTCGAATATGTTAGATCCCCTAAAATAATCTCTATGTAGAAATAACCAAAAATTACACGTTTCACCATAGCTCTCGAGCGAATCTCTCGAGATAAGAGATTTTTTATAACTTCCTTTTTTGGGTTTTAAATCGAGAGGCAAAAATCAAATTCAATTCACCCGGGTTATCGTAACGACGATCTCACCCCAACCCGAGAGATATCGCGAGTGTAAAAGAAAAAAAAAGAGAACGAGCAGTGCGGTGTGCTAACATCGCTACGATACGGCGTATCGCCTAATACCACATATCGTTAGCACACGTACACGTTTATATAGTGTACGGGAGCACGTGCGAGAAAGGTCACCCCCCTCCCGAAACTCGATGGCGCACTGATTGACACCAGACGACATACGTCCCGTTCCCACCCGATGATTTAAAGTAGCCTTACAGAGTTAATCCCTAGTTAAACTCTCCCCCTCCCCTATTCCTCTCTCCCTCTCTCGCTCTCCATTTTTCTCACTCGACTTTTGCTTCGGCAAACACGATTAAAACGTCCTATTGCGAGTGCGGCACTCGTGCACGGGGCGCTAAAATAACCACTCGGTCATCTATCGGTGGATTCCATCGTGTTTGCTATTCGCACGATAAAACATCGCTCGCCTTCGTCGTTCGCCGACTTATAACGCCCGTGAGTAGGTGATTTATCGTAAAAATCGTTCCATGGGAATACCGCGGAATAACGCGCACGGGTGTGTTTCCTTTTCGATCTCCGCTGATTTATTTTTTTTCCCCCTGCAATATCGCGTGATTTACGTTGCGTTTGTTATCCCCCGCGGACGCAAGGTTGGTAAAGCGCGTGTAGGAGAATTTCGGGGAAAAATTCATAACAATTAAAACGCTCGGAATTTCGATCGCGGCAATTTTTATTAGAGTTATCCCTCGGGATTAGCCGATCTTTATTTCGCCAGTTAGGAGGCAGTTAATACGAACGTTATAGGAATTTTCGTCGGAGCGTTAAATCGCGGGAATACTTGGGCAATTAACCGCACCTTATTACCATATAATATCTTCGCGTATTACGCCCCTGCCCGTCCCTTTTTCGGCTCTCGGTGAAATTAATAAACGCTCGCTCCCATAGAACTGGCCCGGTTAGCGCGCGCGAGAGAAGATATTTACGTACGCGCCACACGTAACAATTAAAACGCTTAACCCACGCTATACCCATACTCGGGGACTAACACGACTGAGCGTATTAGCCGACCGAGTTTCGCCCCCTCTTTGAGCGCTCGCGCTCTGCTAGGGGGGTGATAATAAATTCATGATCCACCCCCGGGGGTCCGTATGCAAATCGCGTTATGTCATTACGAGACGAGATTACACGCGGTTATATTTCGGCTGGTATAAGGTTTTATATACATTTCCCACCGAACGAGCGGACCATCCCTCTGGCTTCATCGCCCTACCCCTCTGCCGGAAACGAGGGGCTGGTCTTGTTAACTCTTATCGTATCTGATTATTAAAAAATCAACATGGTCGAAAATTTCCAAAAGTTATCGTCAAGTGTGACACAATAACACCGTATTTTCGTGTCAAATTCGTGCAGAACAATATTGGTATTTGATGATAAAATATTTTTTTTCGATAATCGAATATTGGCGTGTTACAAGATTAACTTGGGACGTTAAACAAACAATTCTCAACAATTCATAAGGAAATGAAGAAAAACGTTTGAACTCTGAAATATATATATATGATTCTTCTTCAGAAATCACGATCAACAGTCATCCTTCCTCCACACTATAAATTTAAACTAGAATTTTGTCACCTACAGATTTACGACGATTACGTGGATTCGCGAATTCTCGTCCTAGTCGAGAATTTATGGGAACTCTCATTTTTACATATATGCATACAGATATGAAGTAAATCGGTCATCGATTTACGAGGTATCGCGTATTTTATTGGCTTATTTATCGCCGCGTTATCGCGTCGAAGCTTACCCGGAGATTACGAGTCGGATTTTTATTAGCCCCCTCCACCGAACCGAAAGTATTAAAGGCAGTCGGGATTCGCGGCGGCGCGCGCGCGTGCGTCTCATAAAGATTAATAGATCGTTCCTGTCGCCCTGGCGAGAAATAATCGGTCCGGGGTGCGAGAGGACCGCTATGTGGGAGAATTCGTGGGATTTACTTCTCGGCGAGAAGCGATTATTATATAGGAGTGCAATATCCTGCCAATTGAACGAAAAATATAGTTATGCAGTTAAAAATGGGTTTCCAAGTGGAACCATTTTGTTGGTCAAACTTTTGCACTGAACAGCTGAACTCTAGAGACATCTGACATTAGATATATCTCAAAAACTAATTTCGTTGATGTCATTTTTCAAATTTATTTCAATGATCAACCATCGTCAATTTTAAATCATAAATATATCCTTTTGACAGTACTATCGATATCAAAATTCATTCTCTAATGTGAAGTCTATAAAGTAATTAAATTAAAAAGTGATTGTAATTTGTATAATTTAAATTCGAATTTTTCGGCTCGAGACGTGTCAAAGGAGGATTGTCTTGTAGAAGGAGCGCGAGTCGCCTGGTTAAAAGCAATTTTTCCCATTAAAATTCCCCGGAGTCAGGAAAGCACCTCGCTGGAGGGTGGCGAACGGTCTCGAGTGTGGAGGAAGGGAGTAGGTGGATAAGTTCGCGGTCAAGCCCTTATACAGGTAGGCTTAACAAGGTCCAATACTTTCGCGTCGAGCCGGCCAATGGCAATATATTAGAGCTCGTAGCGCGGGGGGCTTTGCATTGTTTGCAGCCTGTCTCAACGCCGTACGGACAAACTTTTGTCCTGGCTATTCTGTGGACCTACCTATACTCCACCTTCTACATCCTCGATGCAAAAGATCGGGAGGACATTTCTTTCTTCTCCCACCCCGAGAGCGACGGGCAACGCGATCTGGAGCAACGCAGAAAAATTACTCGATCGTTTATAGCAGAATCGCGAATGCAAGCAAATAATTAGAAGTTTCTAGTACAATTCTTAAGCTTGAGACGATATAGCGAAGTTTGTAGAAAGAAAATTGCTTGTTTAGTTGAGAAAACCGTATCGATTAGTTAGCAGTAGGTTATTAATTTTATAACTAATCGCTCATTATATTTGATCAAAACTACTAGTAAAGTAATTGTACAAGATGATTGAAGAACCAGTACTTTTTTCACCTTTTATATTAATAGATTAAACTCAGGATGTTTATTGCAGTAGTAAATGCTATTTTGGTTATTAATACTAGTTCCTGGAATTTTATTTTACTACTTCTCTTTCGAACCTATTTTTAGCTAAGAGAAGGAAAAGAATATCGATATAAAAATTCTTACGAGAGCAGTAGCTTCATTTATGGAATTTCAGGCAACGGATTCTTTATTATTGCAGAACAAAAGACGTCGAATACCAAGAAAATGAAAGTAGAAACTCGCGAAATTACGGTAGCTCGATTCAATCGCACCCGTATCTCTTGCCGATGCAAATTCGGCGAATTCCGCGGATGCTGCACAGGACTCGAGGAAGAGAGAGGGTTCCCGGTTGTGACCAGTCCAAGTGGTTAATTGCGCAAAAGGAACAAAAGCGCGCGTGCGCGGGAATTTGGAGGAAAGAAGGATAGAGAAGGTGGGCGGAAAATGTCGAGGGTAGGAGAGAAACGGTATTTCTCAACTTATCCCTCCTCTTTGTTGAATTTACCGAGAAACGGTTAAGGGCTTGTTATAACCGACAAATAACGCAATCGGACGATTTCCTGAATTCTCGTGAATTAAAAGGAGTAATTTGGCCGATCTCGGCATCGCTAATGAGTTTCTGCGTTTGCAAAACGAACGAAAAAATTGGGTGGTGGTCGGACATCAGTCGAATCGCGTCGAATGCAAATGCGACAGTTAAGAGCTACTACGAGACGTATATACGAGAGGGCTGACGAAAAAAATAAGGAGGTGGACTGGTACGAGGCCAAAAAGCGAGAATGCAGTGGGAAAAAAGCGTAATGAGAGCCCGGACCTGTATTATACCGACCATATATGAATATTCATGATCGACTACAGTGAAGTTTAAAAGGAGAGTAAGGTATTTTATGTAAAAAAAATGGTTTGCCTTAATCAACGCTAGACTTGTAATTATTCAGTGTTAATATTATTGATCTCGAATAATTCCGTCTTAAAATTTGTATGCGTTAGGAGTACAAAAAATTTCTAATTAAGACGAATAGCGATGTCGAAAGAGGAGGAAGTTTAATTGCAAAATGAATAGACGAAGCAACTTAAGCATATGCAGGGCCGTTGTAAAGTGGGATCGGGAAGAGCATGAGAGGCAGAAACCGCTTAAAAAATGAGCGGTAAGTAGCTCAATCTTTTGTTTTGGTTTTTGTCTCATGGAGAACAGGAGTGGTTGTAGGGCGAGAGAGAAAAGTTGGGCTAACAGATGATTTAATTAAGAGAGGCACAAATTACAGAGAGCCGCTGAGATGCTAATGTCGCCAGTCCGGGGCTCCGCCTCGAGGCAGAAGCCCCTTAATTAGACGCCCCTGATTCATTGAGAAATTAAGACTTGACGAATGACGCAGATCTGGCCTACAGTAGCTTCATTCTGAATTTACTGCTCGAATTCGTACTTCAAAAATATCGTCTTAAACTTCGATTGAACGAAAGAACGATTTTTCAGTACCGAAATAATTTATTTTACTTTATAAGCTTCAAGAACTTTGTTCCTCGTTCATAAAGGATTCGATTTCGATTCTGTAATTTTTTTCCGCTGTGAATGATGATGAATTCATCAATTTGAAATATAATTAATACGAAATACGAAAAGGCATACGCTCACGTCGCATTTCGTTGCCCATCAACTTCTGGCGCGAATTATTCCGAAGAACCGAGCGAGCGACAAAGTCTTCCGCGGCTCATTTTTCAACCCTCCCGAGACGCCATTATAAACGTATTACAAGAGCGCGTTAGGACGTCTTGCATATTACCCCGGCCGAAATTTATTTATCCGCGTTCATTAATAACGTTACGCCACGGCCGGATAAATTAGTAAGTAATTAACTCATCGAGGACGCGCGAGAACCGTCTAACGAAATAAGCATTCTCATTTTCTTCAACCCTTCCCTCGCCCCCACTCTCACCCCCGTCGCGAAGTAAGAAAACAGACGCGCACCATGTTCGATTTAATCTTTGCGAAAGTTCGTTTATTAGCAAACAATGTTAATTCGCGACTCTTAATACCCTCCTTTTGATACGTTTCCCGGTAATTACGGTAATTATTTAATTATCTAATATAACACGATCTCGATCAACGTGTTACAGCCAACACACAATGGACAATCCTTGCGTTCTCTTATTTTTCGAACATTAAATATTCATTAACGTCGAGTGTGTACTCGGTGATGAAAGAGAGAGAGAGAGAGAGAGAGAGAGACAAAGAAGAATGAAAAAACGACAAACAAATTCAACATCGTTCGCCATCTCTCATTCGTTCTGGCACAACCGATCGGAACGAACGAGAAAGAGAGAGAGAGAGGGAGAGAAAGGGAGAGAGACAGCGAGTATCGTGAAAGTCGTGTCAAGCGAACCGTAGCGGTCCGTTGCCGAGTGCGTTAATTAGCGGGGATGCTCACGCGAGCCGGCAATTAAAATAACATCTTCATTATTAGGTGTATAGAGAGGGAGAGAGAAAAAAGCGGAGGGTATCCGATGGTCCAGCTACCGTCGCAATGGGCGTCACCGCTTCCCCACTACTCCCTTCATACGCGCATTTCTTTTGCTCTCTTCTTGCGAATCTATAAATGGAATAACCGGATAAACACGGCCTGCGAAACCACTGACGACTCGTTACCGTCCCGTTATTGCTGCCGATGAAGATCTACCTATCCTCTTTTATTTCTCAACTTTTTTCCGTCTGTTAAGAAATTTATGATCAATTTGTTATTATTAAAAATTCACTAATTAATAGATTGATGCAAAGAGGATGACTATGAGGAATCTGTTAAAAATCGTAAAAGCACTCCATACAAGTAGAAAAAGATATTCAATTAGTTTCGCAAACATTGTATCATATCTATGTTCATTACGACGCTCTCTCAATCCTCTTCAGCGTTGTGTTTTCTTCGATGAGATTAGTCAAAGTAATTTAATTTCTACTCTTTATCAAAGAAGCACAACTTTTGAAAATTTTCGATCAAGAAAAATTTTAAATAATTAAATTTTCATTTGTTTACAAGATTATTTTGTTATATGTTTCTTCTGTTTAAATATTTTGTAATGAAAATTTTTATCTTACGATGCGGAGAAGAGTTAAATTAAATGACGAAATGAACGAGTTTCTGAATGTCTTCGAGCTTCTTCAAAATTGTAGAACATCTGGCAAGTGTCTTAATTTCTAATCAGACTTATTAGCTGTTCCGATGAAACAACTCGAGAGTGTCCCTAAAACACATCCGGAAATTCATTCTCATTGACTCTATGTCTCGTTCGGAGATAAGCCTGTCTTATCGCCTTTCGACGCTTACTGTCGTAATCAATTTGATACGTAATTCGAGAAAAAACCTTTTTTTAGAAAGTAAAAAAAATCGGAAACCGAATGCAACACACGGTAAATTATCGGATGATTTTTCCGTGGAGCGGCGCGATAAATCTCATTGGCCTCGAGCGGCCACTCCCGAGGAGCGTTATCGTCATCTCGATTCCACTTCATACACACCCCGGCACTTAGATAACGATAACGATTCAATTTGTACCGAAAGAGAGCCACCGGCTAACTCGATACAATATACATCGAGAGACTTAATTAATTATCGAGGCGCGCCGATAAATTATAGTCCCTTCGCGTACGATATTGCCACTCGGATAGCGCGATAATTGAATCCGAAGAAAATCATGCGCGATAAAAAGGAAATCCGCGCGGGAAGAAAAAGTGGCACGTTAGGAGGGCGAGTCTCGCAGGAGGGGGTTGGACCGCAAAAGAAGTTAACGATGCCGGGTGGCGTATATTTTATTATTTAATTTCAGCCGGTGCGCGTTATGAGACATGAAAAAAGTCTCGAGCGATATTGTAGGTGGATTTTCCAGGGGGTAACGCCTTTTCCACTACCTCGTGGAAAACCACCAACCCCCTTCGTTCCCCCCCGCGCACGGGCACCGGAACCCACCGTAGCGCCAGTGCGGTGACATTATTATTCGTTATGAACGGGTTTACGAGGCCGCAAATCATGACCGTGTTCATATTTCGAACGCCGAGCGAGCGCGCGCGCGCGCGCGCTCCACTCGTTATTCAGTTTAATGGCGACGGTATTTGAATTCTCGATTCAGCCTTACTTCCCCGCGCCCGTTCCCCCTCCTTCGAGCTCGCCATTTCATGTCCGTACCTCTCCGCGAGCGTTGATTTTGTACAACGAGATGAGATTTTGCGTATGATCAAAATACGATGTACGCTATGCGTGAAATTGCATTTCGATCTGATAAACTGTTAGAATAATTTGGAATTTCACGATAAGAATCGTATGAACATAAAAAAGTTTCAATTATTTGAGTTTGAAAACAAAAATGTTTACATTCAATGCAACTTTACCGGAACTTGTTTAACAATTAACTCGATCGCTCCTAATTAATTCAGAAAGAAGAGCCTAATATTTTAATTTGACTAAAAATAAGGAGATAGCCAAAACAAATTTGGTACAATCGAAGTATCGAATTTCGAATGAAAAAAGAAAAGCCGTTCAAACTACATTCGGGTTCGTTCGTTATCGCTCTCAATACAGCTTAGGTTTTGTTTGTGTTGTTCCAACAAATAAGAGGATGACAAACGAAGGGGGTTGGAGAAGGAGGTCTGCTGGTTTGGACACGGCGAAATCCTTTTCCTGTCACCGCTCTACGCTCCTCAACGCGAAAACATACAACAAAGTCGGTACTTCTTTTCACCGGCGGCGCGGCAGAGTCTCGCTTTCCTTCTCCCTTTCTCAAAGGAGCCCGACGATCTCGACGAAAACCGGCCGCTAGGGTTGGCTTTTCCTGACCCATGCCGCTGTGTAACACGAGCAGTTTTTCCTCGCGCGTCCTCCGACAATATTGGCCCATTAGGAACGCGCGTTCTACATGCGCACGAGCGAGTCAGAGATTAGTAGAATTTTTACGAGTTCTCACGTTCTCTTACCGTAAATTCGATCGTTCGTTCTCAATTAAAAAATAAACTAGTATATTGTAAAAATTCCAGATTTAAGGTGAACGTACAATCACATAGAACTGCTGTAGTGAAATTTTGAACAAATTTTTCACAAATCAATGTCCGAACAATTTTTTTATCATCTCGGTAATTTTTTCAAAATCAATCTTTCGAGTCAAATTTTTGGGCTGTTACAGTAGCTCAATCCCTTAACGATAAATTAGTGACTCACGAATCGACAAAGAATACCTAAACAATGTCAATAACGTTCAGAGAGATGAAATATTAACATCATTATATATAAGAATAGAATACATAACGGAAATGCAATTAACCGGCGCGTGCCGGTAGCGTGCGAAAATTAAAGATCGTAAATCATTCGCGAGTGGCTACATCTCGCACTCGTTTCGGCATGAATATTAATGAAAAATCATTGCGCCGTTTACGAAAGCCCATTAAACGTACCGAGGGGGATGAAAATCTCGAATTCTCGTTATACTCTCGGATCGTAGGCGTGTTATTATTAGTCCGATCAATCACCGAGCCCATGTGAAAAGTACAGGGAGTCCCGTTTTTGCCAACCCCTTCACGCGCGGATTAGCGATTCCAGTTTCTTCTCGGCAGCCGAAAATCGATCCTCGGGATCTTTTATTCATGGGCCGTTTTTCGCTCCTCCTAATCTCACCCTCTCCGCTCGAGCCTTATTTTCACGCCCCTTATCAGCGTTTTATGGTCATTGGCAACCGATTGCTCTGACGATATTACACCCAACGTACTTTTTGCCCTCCTCTTTATTCTTCTCTCTTCTCCGGCTCGAGAGGGGGAGAGGAATAACGCTCGAAGGATTGTTCTCGGTTCGTTAAATCTCCCGAGGTCTCTCCTTTCCTTTTTTGCTCGATTTCGTTGCGCCTCGCGGATGATATATATATTTACAAGAGTCTCTCTACCTAACGTTTCGCGTCTCCAACGGAGTATCCACGATGACACTATCCAGCGGAATAAAAGGCCATTGTTCGGAGGCGCGCGCTCTTCGTATTTACATCCACTCGCGTGTCTCGGGCTATACGTGCGCACGTCCAGATGTATTCTCGCTCGAGCGAATAAAATTCAACGACTCCGTTCGATAAATCCGCAAATATCGACGATAGTGGATGACCGTTGGTCTATGCCGTTCCTAACGTATGCCGCTTTTTGGACAGCCTCGCGCGTTCGCGCAAAGAAATCGTCGAATTACGCTAAACGACGAGATTAGGAGATCGTCGGAGGGGTTGGGGAGGGAGAGAGAGGATTGATTTTTCAATGGATAGCGACGCTCGGGGATCGACTTGATCGCATTCAAATGGCCCCAATGTTATTTACTTTGCCTAGAGCCTTTTTTTTTTCTTTTACGTTCTTTCGGAACGAATCGGTGAATATTCCCACACGCTGTTGAAAATGTGTTCTCGCGCGTTGTCGGTTAAAGTTACTGTACTGAATTTAATAGGAACTTGTGCTTTGTATGAAATTTAAAAATAAATATGGATGTATATAAGTATAAACTATCATTTTTTTCTGTGCATATCCTTCGCTTGATATATTTTTTTATAAAAATGCAATCGATCTTATAATTCGTATCAAAGATTCGAATAGACTCGAAACAAGAAAATGGTTCAATGCCGATCCCCTATCCGCTTCGCGGGCCAATCATACGGTTTGTCGAAGTCGCGTGCGCGGAAAAAGCTGATGAAAAAGGTAAAGCGAGCCTGAGAGAGTGAGAGAGAAAGGTAGGGAGGGAAAAAAATAGCTTGGCGAGAAAAGTAGATCGGCTCGTCCGACAAGGAGAGAGTCGAATAAATGAGACGTTGAGTGTAAAGTGACGGGAAGTAAAGAAGAGAGAAAGAAAAGGAGAGGGCGTGAGAGTAACAGAATGAATGAGAGAACGTATAGAAAAGTCGAGGGAGGCGGATTTGAATATTGATTCGCTTTATTTAAATTCCGCTACGTTCTTATCGTAACGCGGATATCTCCGAACGCTGGAAATTGGAAGCGATAACGAAAAGCGAAATGGCCGACGTAACGCGAGCGAGCGAATAGGCTGGACCGATCCCCCCTCGCCCCCCAGCCACCCCTCGCCCACGAAACTCGACGGGTGACGAGGCGAGTCGAAATCGAAAGACGAACCGGAGCGGAAAAGCTCCGCGCGCGAGAAAGAGAAAGAGCGTATCGAGGGTGAGAAAAATGCGTATGCAAAAAGCGAGAAAACGTGGAAAGAGGTGAAACGATACCGTCGGGGGTGAGAGAGGGAGAGAGGAGAAATTGTTTTCGCCGGTGAATCGAGCCAATGGATCGAAGAGGGTCTGCGAAAAATTGGAGTCATTTCCCTTTTCGATCGACCCGAGATCGAATAAAAAAAGAAAACCCATCTCTCTTTTATCGCGCTACTTTCTAATTATCTTATCGCCTCTCCGTCTTTCGTCCTCCCGAGCGGGCGAGCTGATTTGCGGTTACGATCCACCTTCTCATCTGGATTCGCGCTCTTTATACAGTCCTCTTTGTGCCGGGCGTTGTAAAAAAAATGGCCTCAATAAGGATCCACGTATTTAGCATCTTCGAATATAAATCAGCCGGTGGTATTTTTTCGTGCCGGGGCGAGTGTTTATTGCCCTTATTCGCTCGCGGGAGTAGACTTTTTAAGATATTCGGCTGGAGACTCGGCGAGACTTTTATATTATACGCGGTAAAAGAAATCGCACTCGAAAGGGAAAATTTTTTCAACCCCCGTCTCGTTATAGCGACGAGTCCTTCTCGTTCCCTTGGCTCTTCCGCGATATTAATTTTTGGCCTGACTTATCGCGCCAAGAAAAGCAGTTTAGCCGCGAATCCTTATCGCTGTTATATTTTTCTCTTCCTCGAGAGTTTGACGAAAATATTCAAATTTTATCTCGGCCCCCTCACGATCCGTCATCCACATCGACCAACTTTTTGCCCGGAGCACTCTCGCTCGCGTTAAACGGGGCGAAAATTTTTCATCGCTCCGACAAAATGAGATCTAATGTCGATCCGACGATCTCGATTGCGAAGAAAATCCGGTGGCAATGTGGTACTCATAACGCAGGGGGTGGAATTAACGAATAAAGGATTTCGAAAAAAATGTTTAAGAGAGAATTTCTTAAAGTAAAAGATATTTTACCGATAAATATCAGATGTGAGTGAAATTTGAGCTACGAATAGGTCAGTCGAATTTCCTTATAAAATATCTGAAATCTATGACGTTTTTCGAGATACGTTTCGAGGGGAAATAATTTTTATCTCTACTTAAGTATTTGTCTTATAGGTTATCATATTTAGGCATAGTTAGGCATTTAATTTGATTTTCCTTTCGAAAAGGTACATTTTTTAAATTTGTTCCTATCGTATATAAGTTTGAGGAACATCATATCAAATATTTGACATTTTCCGTCGTGAATCGACTCGGTGATAGAACTACCTCGTGGAGAGCGAAGATTTATACGAGGAGTGTTGTTATATCTCTGTGAGAGGTTATCGTAAAGAAAACCGAGCGGCTTTTTTAAAGACGCATAATTCTCGACTCTCTCTCTTTCCCTCCCTCTGTTTCTCTCTGGCAATTAAGACTTTCCACGACAGTTTTCATAAAGCCGTATTAAATCCCACGAGACGTCAGGTGCGCGGCTCGTCGAGAGGTGGGGGGTTGGCGGATGAGCGAGCAGGGGCGGGATAGCGAGAGAAGAAAAGTGAAGAGAAGAGTCCGCGGAGAAAATATTATTTCTTATTCCGTTGAGCCCCGCGACGTTGAAACTTGCTCGCAAAACCCGAACCTCCGCGCTCTTCCCTTCCGCACTCCCTCTGGCGTTAGGCGACCGGCGAAATAATTCTAAAGAAATTTCATAACTGTCGTCCCGAGAAATGTCGTCTCGAGTGTAATAACGAAAACCGCCTTATATCTCGAAACAATCGGGGTTAAAGAGCGAGACAATTAATTTACATTCTTTTGCATATATCGTGAGAATTGTATCACCTACCGTTTCTCGTAAAAAAATATAGCGATGCACATCTCTCATTCACGCATTAAAAAAGAATTATGTGTAAACTGAACATTCATGGAAATATCTACGATTCTTTTAGATGAATCGAGTTCAAAATATTGTTTCGTCGGTATCGAAACGATTCTGCAAAAATTCCTCGGCGTATAAAAAAAATATTCGTTCGATCGTCACTGTGACTACACATGTCGCAATTTCTCCACCCGTGACAAAAATTGTTTTCGGGGGTTTTACGATCGGTATAGAAAAAAGCGAGCGAGAGAGAATAAAAAGCGCAGTTCGGAATACGCGGATTTCGGAATCGAAATCTCGCCGAGGGGTTGGCTCGTTGACTATATTTTCGAAAGGCGTGGGCGTGTTTCCAATGACTCCCGGGGTGAATGCGATACTCTTCGAAATTTCCTCCGGTACCACGTAAGCACCTCTCTGTCGCGCGATCTGTCAAGCCTCGTTTTCCAACCCCCTCGAAGCGTTTTCCATCCTCGTCCAGCTCGTTGCTATTCCCGCTCGCTCGCTCTCTCGCTCCCTCGCGCCCCGGACTCGGCACTCCGGGGGCGTTTTATTCGCATTCAAATAGCAGCACTTTAATTTGCATGCTAAGAGTGCTCGGGCAGCCTCTCCGCCCCCTCAGACGCCCACCCTTCTCGCTCTCACTTTCCCCACTTCTCTCTCTCTCTCTCTCTCTCTCTCTCTCTCTCTCTCTGTCTCTCTCGCTCTCTCCCTCTCACCCCCTCGCGACGGATTTCCATTTAAATTCACAAAATGGCGCTGACTCCACAGGGCTACAAAATTTTTTATTGAAAGATTCGATGCGGATAGCGCCACTGCGCTCTTTCTCTCTTTCGCTCTCCTCTCCTCTCTCTTTCGTTCTCTCGCTCTTCCGTATTTATATACGCGCGGGAGGAAAAAAGAGGGGTTGAGTCGAAGAGAAACTGAGAAGAGTGGGCTGGGACCGAACGAATGGGAAGCGCGAAACGGAGTGATAGCAGTGCTCGATGCGTGTAAACGAGAGGAGAGTTTATATACTATATATATTTTCTATTTATCCAGGATACTATGACGTATAGAACGAAGTAGAGAATTACGAGAAATTGAATCTCGTACTAAACGGTTTTTCCTATATGATAGAATACCGTTACGAAAATATTTATTCGCTGAGAAAAGAATTGGTTCAATCTACGAAATGTTCATTTAACGTAACAATAATTCATTTTATTCAAACTTTTATTCTGTTCTATCATTGGAATGTTTTACAGATTTTTTATTCTTTCCTATTTTCTTTCAATTTCTTTTATTGATATCTATGTAAGGAATAAAATTCTCATTATTGTTCAATATTGCATTTACGTTCATTGATTCTTAAAAACTCTAATATACATATAAGTTACAAATTTTTCATAAATAAAGTTTTTTTCATTTAAAAATCAGTATCTGCATCCTGGTCAATTCAACCTACAGAAAAAAGAAATCTCGGGAATTCTCGATCAAACCATTGAATAGTTTGGCAAGAAAATACCGAGAATGAAAAGTACAAGTTCCGAAGGGATTTTACGATTCGTAATCTGGGAAATTAATCGTCGGGGAGGACGGAATACGTCGGAGGTCGGAATGAACGAGGGAAACGACGTGGAGGAGGTGGCGCGAGAATGGAGGGGTGGGAAATTCGAACGCTCGCTCGGCACCCCGTGAGACGCTCCACGAGTCGGAATGGCTTCCGAGTCTCATTCGTCGTGAACCCGTTTAGAACGTCGTCCGAGTCCTTTGTTTTCCATCGCATTTTCGGTATCTAGCGGCACTCCCGCCCCCTAATCGGTTTTGGCTCCGCCGTAAATTGCCGTCCGATTGTTATTGGATTACCTTGTTTGCCGCGTACGCCGAGCGGTTATTAATCGCTTCCCTCGTAAAACGCCTGGCAATTATTATCGAAGATGATCGAGTGCCTCGGCTGCCATCCTCGAATCGAAGGTTCCAATAAAACTCTAGAGGGCCGACAATTCACTTGAAAATTCACTTCAATTTCGGTACAATATTTACTCGGCGAAGGGTGAAAGTCGTTCCTTATCGAGAACGAGTTGTATTCATTCCCAGATGGACGTTTTAATCGAATAAGTCGATTTGGATCGGAAAATTCGTATTATTTTAGGTAAAATAGGTTTGAACTTGAACTTGAAAAGTTTTTTAGGAAAACAACGAGAGCGTTTTTTTTCCTTCGATATTGCTGTAGGTCTCGCTTTATTAGCCCAACTGGGCAAATAGGGCCCATTCGATAACGCAGATCCGGTACCCCACTGAAACAATAAGCCGTTGACTCAACGTTATCCGCTTACAAGGTAAACGCCTTTGCTGCTCTTTTCCGTTTTCCCGAATTTTCCTCTTTCGCTCTGTCTTCCTATTTGAGAATCGGCGTTCGTGCACGTCGGAAGAGGAGCCTCGATATCCGATGTTTACGGACCTATTAAGGGTGTTTTGGTATTAGAGGGTGCGAGAGAGGAACGCTGGAAATTTCGGATCGAGATTCAAAAACGCGTGGGACTACCGGCTGAATTTGTCCAACGAATAACTTCCGAACTAAACTGTTCTAACTAGCAATATTCTAGTTACGTTTACTTAAGCGTAAAGTTTTATCGATAATCGTTCGTATCGAATTTTAGCACACATGACGGTGAATATGATACCATTAAAAAAAACACAAGTGAAAATTTGTATAACCTAATGGCTTTTTTAATTTTACGAGCTAACACAGAGTACTTATTCATTTCAACTAAACATAATTAAGCTCAAAAATCCAAAATTTTTAATTGCACAGATGAAAAGTTTGAAAGACAATATTTGTAGTTTTAGAGAACCGATACGCTATTGAAAGTGTGGCGCCTGACATTATTATCGTCGCACTGGGAATTCGCCGATGGTATATCGGTAGATTTAAAAAAAATTGCGCTATCTATACATAATAGAAAGAGCGAGAGTTCAATTTCGGTTTCGAGCGACGTTATCGCGCGGCATCCCTCGAAAACGAATAGAGAGCGGGCCTACGCCGGATCCGATAAAGTCGTATACGTTAGTCGAATCGGAGGACGAGGGGACACTCCGGAGGGTGCAGATTTCGGGCTTTCCACTACTCCCACCCCCCTTTCCTTCCTCGCGGATCCACCGAAAGAAAGACGTATGAAATTCCGGCGCCTCCCAGTCGGTTTTCCACGTCCCTTCGAGTAGAATATATTGGATTTCTGGTAGTCAATAGAAGTCAGGAGGGGGTGTGGGGCTGGCTCGTGTTTGCCACCCCGGCGTTTTATCACGAGGCTTGATATACTGGGGCTAGCCGCTCTCTCTCTCTCTCTCTCTCTCTCTCTCTCTCCCTCTCGCTCTGTGTTAGAGGGGTTAATCTCTTACGGTCGGTTACCTCCTATTTCTAACCTCGTCCCCAACGCAAGCTCTGGCTTCCACCCTCGTCCCACCCCAGCTATCTCTCTCCCCCCCTCTCTCTCTCTCTCTCTCTCTCTCTCTCGCACTCTCGCCAGCGTGATCGTTCACTTTCCTCACCATCCTATTGGTTAAACGCTCCCGCTTTTCCCGCGATCGTAGGTTATATACACCAACCCCTTGTATATAGATATACAGGGTGTCTCGTTTGGATCGATTCGGTCGTTTACAGACAATTTTCGAATTCCATTCGGAAGCTATTAGGATATAATTACGGAGTTGAGACAAGAAGATGGCGAAATTGAGTATATTTTGAGGGATGGAGTCGATCGAATGAATTTCGTTCGCGGGGGAAACGTTTTTCGGTCATCGAACGGATCGATCGAAATTGGACACCATGTAAGTTTTATACATACAGCACCCTCGGCCGTACGCGCCATGCCAGGCGACGCCGACGGACCCGAAAATTCACTCGCTCGTGCGAGCGTGTAACCTCTATTAACTCGCGCTTAACGATGCCTAATACTCCGTACACTCACCCCCCTCCAGCCTGACCCGCTGTGATTCAATATCCGCGTTGTTCTTTCCGAGAGAGCAAAAATATGTATACATGAATAATTTATCACTGGATTATCAATAAATGAGAAAAATATCATTTTTCTCTTGGTAATTGCTTTTTTATCTTCTCTCAATATTGCATTTTATTACAATACGAGATGTATTGCTGGGGTGGTAAAATACGAGCCCGATGAACCAAAGAGGCGCGGGTTGGTTCCATTAGAATAAAGCGAATTTAATAGCGAACGAGAGGGAGAGGGGAGTTTGAGAAGAAGAAAAAGCGAAAGTCGAAACAGTCCAATATGGTTCACTCGAAGCTTTTCCGGATGATATACACAGACGAGTTTCTCGTTCACGTGGCGAGTTAAGGAGCGTATAAACCGGCCATTAGTATTGCCCTGGACACTGTCCATTGTTTCGTTGTTTGCTGAAACAATTGACGAGGCCGGCGGGCCTCGATGTGTGCGCGCTCGGTCGTCTCGTTAGCGCTGCTACCAGCCGCGTACAGAGGACACATTGTGCATCCTCCTCTATCTCTCTCTCTCTCTCTCTCTCTCTCTCTCTCTCTCTCTTCACTCTCTTTCTCACTTACCGTTCACTCAGTTCGCCGCGCACGGAAAAATCGTAACGAGCTTTCCGATTTATCCGACTTCGTGTACGCGAAAACTTTTTTTCATCCTCCGGCTAGCAATTATTTAATTTCCTCCGTCCGCCTTTTCATTCGTTATCCCCTCGACTCTACCTCGGTATATTTATCCTCCTCGAGCTCGCTCGACCGTCTTTTAACGAGGTTGAACGGTCATTAGCGTCTCCTCGGTGTCGAATTAGCGCCGCGGCGAATTCGAAAAATCAACGCGGCGAAATATCGAAAGCGAGCTGTGTTTATAAACGAAAATCGGGCGCTCTGCTCGCGTTTTTCGAGCCGGCGCGAATTCCGCGCCGGTGAAATTCTCGGTCTCTCTCTCGGGCCGACGAGGGGGGGCTCGTTAAGTGACGCTAATCGGCGAGATTTCGCTCGGAGGCGCGTAATCGCGCTCGGTGCGAGCCGATCGGTGAGTAACCGCGGCTCGACCGGAGAATTTGCCCGCACAGTGACGCGTCTGTCCCCGTTTCATGTTCGCCGACAATGGCCCCGTAAGTGCGAACTAACGACTGAGTGAATCCCGCTCGCGCGATACCGTTTTCGTGGCCGCGCCTATCTCCGTGCACCAAGACAACAACCCGACGATTCATCCGTTCGAGTCTTCCTACTTCTTTCCGAACAGCCGACTCGTAACTGTACAGGCTTCGAATGGAATGATTGTCTCGGACAGAAGCGAAAATTCTTCTGCCAATTCGAAATTAAAAACTCTTGCATTTCGATTGTAACGATTTAACCTGCAACTGTACAGAGCTGAAACGATGTAATCCTCGAACAAACATAAATATCATAGTTCTGTTAACTGTTTGATGAATTCATCATATAGTTTTATTGTAACAATTTAAATTGCTGCTATAGAAAGCTAAAATGAAATAATTATTTCGAACAAAGATAAATATAAAAAAATTGTTTTTATCCATCTGATTTTTCTTTGAATTTTTGAATTCTATAGAATTCAAAATGAATGAATTAACATACATAGTCCTACGAAATTTGGATTAAAATTTAACAGCCAACGTTTCCCCGAGAAAAATTAATATTCATCGATGGAGCATTTTTCGCCGTGGAAAGCACGGTAAAGGCAGGATTAACCGACATATTTTCCTCGGTCAAGTTTTATCGGTGTACGGAGGGGAGTTTTATGTCTCGCGCGGAAAATTCGCAATGTGTCGGCATTAATTTCCCCCGACGTGCATAGTATATAAAAGGAAAAGTCGATAAAAGACGACGAAAGTCGATACAGTTGCCTTATCTGCTCGCCGGGTCGCATTATGCAGTCTTTGACGCTAATGAAAAGTCACCCCTCTGAACCCTCCCCCTCTTACCTTCTCATTCTCGTCTTCTCTCTCTCTCTCTCTCTCTCTCTTCTTTCATCCCTCGAATGTCTTTTTCCACGCTCGCGCAGCTTGCACACGAAGCGTGGGAGGAGCGGCGAGCCGCACAGCCCTCGAGATCGGCCACTTAAGGGCTTAATTCGATCTGTCAATAAAGAGGGAACGCGCGCGCGCGCACTGTATGAAAAGGTGCCGCCAGGAGCGTAACGATGGAATCTCGACGAAGGGAAAGAGTACACTCACCCCCCCCCCCCTTCCCCCTCTTCTTCTACCCCTCCATTTTCATTGTTCCATTAGTAAACGATATAATATTTTGAATTACAACAGAAGTTTGCACAAGTCAGTGTGTGTTTGTTTTGGTAAGAGGATGTAGACGTTTGATTTATTAAGTTAATTAAATAACGAATTCGGTCTTTAATTAAATAACGAATATTTCTTCCGGCGTAGATGACAATGACGTAATTAGAGTTCTCGTTGCGTGCAAATTAAAACAAATACGGTAACGAGTCGTACGATAATCGGGCGAAAAATCATTTCGATGTGTTCCGACCCATTTATCGGCACGATCGTTCGGAATAAATCGGTCGACGTAATACGCAAGCTTAATGTCGAGAAATATTTCACACGTGAAGATATATAAACGGCGCCTTATCGCGCGTTCAAAACGCTGTAACGTATAACTTTCCACGTCGTTAGAGATAGGCTTGCCGAGATGTTCCGAGAGCGCGTCGTAGTAGAAGTCGACATCAGGTGACAGTGCCGTCATTTGCGACGCGGCAAATGTCACGCTTCTTTCACACCTACGATCTACAGGGCCCGCAAAAATAAACATGACACATAACAACACGAAATTCGTGAGCTCGTTTCATGAATAAAAACTGGAATTTTATTCTCTATCAGATTTTTTTCAATCGAGTTTCATTCTAGATGGAACAATCGCGGTTCGGTTCCCGACAAAAGTGTTTTACGGAAACATATTTTTTTGGTCGACGTCCGCCACGTATGAAGGGACGCGTACTCGTGCACAATAACATCCGCGGGAGCAGCCGATGTATCCCCAAATTGTTAATAACACTTCACCCCCGACGTTAAAGATATTGCTCGTGCGGGCATTACCATGTGAATATAGCCTTTTACTACCCCTCCTAGGAACTCACCCCTGTTACATTATTCTATGGATACTAATGTAATATGACGAGGGTCGGAGCCCGAGTGGAGGGGGAAATAAGGTTTATCTGGAAGATAAGAGGACCCCGGCTAGTTATCCAGTTAGCGCTCATTGTGCGACGATTTTAGATCGCCCACCGATATACAGTTTTAGCGCGATCGGCTGGGTGGGTCACGTGACGACGCGTTTCTTTCTCTCTCTCTCTCTCTCTCTCTCTCTCTCTCTCTCGGAATCGCGGAACGATAAGGCTAGCCGTGCTGACTCCGATCCGATCGACGACGACGATGACAAATGACGCACGGCACACGATCGATCTCTTCCAGCCTAACGGATTTTCATTCTCGCGCTCACGCACACACGCACACACGTTTCGCTGATTTATCGCCGATCTCGAAAGAATTATTCTCACCCATCGGGTTCCCTCTATGTGTACGTAAATACGATTGTTTTCGTACGAATCTTAGTTAATTATTTTTGGCTGCAACGAGAGCGAAAGAATGTCGGTTTATCGCGCGGCGAATAAAAAATAATTTGTTTAGTCGGTGCAATATACAGGGTGATTCAGAATTCGACCGTCAATTAGAAATGGTC